>JACJUY010008267.1:9590-22436 GCA_014220935.1 Platorchestia sp. MABIK | reverse complement strand
GATTGTCTACATGTGGGAAATACATACCTGAAATTATGCCGTGTATTTTTGAAACACCCTGTATATACGAATGCACTTGGATTTTATGTATGTAATGTTGTCTTCCGTATTATCGGTTTTAAAATGATTTTATAAATGCCTTTTTCAGTATCTTATGTACCGATTTCTCAAATATAGGAGTATAGAAGAGAAGTGTTTCTCATTGAATTTGGATCAGCGCTTCCCTCAAGATAGATCTCTACAACCAATCAACGGACTATGAAACAATTGAAGATGAACAACAAAATATCCGCGCAGGAGTAAGGAGAGAAGTAAAGAGAGGATAATACAAGAAAACACGAGAAGAAAAATGCAGAGTGATAGATGCTGCATTGAAAGATGAAGATTAAAGAGCAATGGCAACATTTTTCTCGCTAATGCAGAAATGTATCTGTGTAGTAATGTACTCATAAGAATTGTAATCAAACGGAATCGTACATTTATCAGTGCATCGCAGGGAATCGCGTTTCGCATTTGTAATATTTTTTTAAAGAATAAATATACATGTCGCCCGGTAGTATTCTTTTGTATATGCATGTATTTGATTTCATTCATATTTATACATATATATATACATATGCGATAAAGTGAAATTTCAAGCACATAAATATCTATAAGTGTAAATAAATCCTCGAAACTATGTGTATGTGTAACATAAAATTACCTTTTGAACATAAATATTTGAATGTATGCACACTGTCATCAATGTGGAATTTTTAAACAACTTTAATGAGGAGTATAATACGAAGTTTTTATAATTGACTTGCATCTCTTACACCGCTCAAAGATCTGAATCACACTCTGCCTCCTGATACTGGATACTTACCACATTTTACGACAGCTTGTTTTTTATATTATATTGCAGAAATTTTATGCATTCCTTTCTTAAAGGAAAAACGACTGTCTTGCTCATCACAACCAATGGATACATATTTAGCACAAAAAAGCTCAAATCAACATGTGATTATGTCAATTTTTAACTCAACTTTGGGTTCGAATAATTTGAATATGACTTGGATTAATTTGAAGTTGACTTGGATTAAATTGAACTTGACTTGGATTAATTTGAACTTGACTTGGATTAATCTGAACTTGACTTGGATTAAAATGAACTTGACTTTTATTAAATTGAACTTGACTCGGATTAATTTGAACTTGACTTGGATTAATCTGAACTTGACTTGGATTAAATTGAACTTGACTTATATTAAATTGAACTGGACTCGGATTAATTTGAAGTGAAAAAGGTGTTGTAGAATATAATTCTATTATATTTGTTTATTGTAAATGCATTTTATTGAATGTGCATTTTTTACAGGGTATTTCAAACAGCTGGTCATTAGGATGATGATAAGGAGCCAAGACGCTCTGCTGCTGTGGCAAATTTTTAAACTACGGCTTCAGCTGATGATGATGAGATTGTCTTCAACTCCATAACTGTTTTTCCCGAATGAGGTGCCAGCCTTGCTGATGTTCATATTTTACCAGAACACCTAAGATGTGCAGCGCATACTCTGAATTTAGTCGCGTGTCCTAACTCCGAGAAGGCATTGTCTACACCTTTTTCACTTAAAATTGATCCAAGTCAAGTTCAATTTAATCCAAGTCAAGTTTAAATTAATCCGAGTCAAGTTCAAATTTATCCAACCCTAAGTTGAGTTAAGAATTGACGTAATCACTCGTTAATTTGAGCGTTTTTTGCGTTATATATGTCTATAATGGATGTGATGAGCGAGACAAACGTTTTTCCATTGAGCGAGGAATACATAAAATTTTCGCTGGTGTTGCGATCTAAAGACAAGCTGTCGTAAAATGTGCTAAGTATTCAGCATCAGGAGGCTGAGAGTGATTCAGATCTTTGAGCGGCGTAAAAGATACAAGTCAATCATAAAAACTTCGTATTATACTACTCCTTGAAGTTTTTTAAAATTCTACATTATCGGTAGTATGCATCCATTCAAATATTTATTTTCAAATGATAATATTATTTAACCCCTAGTAGTATCGAGGATTTATTTACACTCACATGGATATTTATATGCGTGAAATTCCACTGTATCACGTATATGAAATCATATACAGTTAGCGACGAAATTATTCGTACATCCCTCGTCTCTCAAAACTTTCTAGAATTACTCAAAAACAATTGTTGCCACAGGCTTACGATTTTTACAGGGTGTGAAGCACATATTAGTGACAACAATACGAAGTTTCTAGAACAAAACATTATTTTTGAAAGATTTAACAAACTGAACTTCAGTAACAAAAAGACAAAATTATTCATACAATTGAGAACATTACATTTCATTGAGAAGTATTTACCGTTTTACTTGTTTTATTGAAAAAAAATGTGTCTTAAATGTTCATGAATATTCTAGATGTGAGATCATTTTAGAAAATTGTGCCAGAGTTAACAGTGTTGCAATAAAGTGTGTCATGAGGCCAGAGGAGTAGAGCTTTGTCATTCGTACACTAGCGCCACGTTGGGAAAAACTGAAGAACTTGGTGTGGACCTCAGACAGAAAATTATTGACTGCCACACAGCTGGAAATAGTTATGGCGACATATCTAGGCGTTCGAGCAGCCCGAGATCTATAGTACAATCTGTCATAAAAAAGTTTGCTAAATTTGGTACTGTAGAAATGTTGCTTGGGCGTGGTCGGTCGTAAACAAAAACTCTCGCTGAGAACTTCTCGAAAATTGTGGCATGAGGTCAACGCTAATCCACGAGTTAAGCTAGACGAAATTGCCGAGAGATTGAATGCTCAACACGGACCCCGACCTCGAAGGATTCCACTCCACAAGCCATTTCATGTTACTGCTCGCTTGAACTTTGCGAAGTCACACTTGGACACACTTGGATAAGAACAGAGGCTTTTGGGAGAGAATATCATGGAGTGATGATACCAAAATCAAGCATTTTGGGTACAATGACGTGAAGAAGGTTTGGCGTAAGAATGGTGAAGCTTTCTTGTCGAAGAACACTGTGCCAACAGTTAAACACGGAAGTGGATCACTAATGTTTTGGGGTTGTTTTGCTGCATCGGGTACTGGAAAATTGATTGCAGTTGAAGGGAAGATGAACTCTAATGACTATATTTCTATTCTGGATGAAAACCTGAAGGTATCAGCTAATAGTTTGGGACTTGGAAGGCGGTGGGTATTTCAAGACGACAATGACCCAAAGCACACGGCCAAGTCTACAACTAGCTGGCTCCAAAGAAATAAGATAAATGTGTTACCACGGCCTTCGATGAGTCCTGTCTCAAACTTGTGGCAGGAATTAAAAGTCAACATCAACAAGAGAGCTGCAAAAGAATCTTCAGAAATTATAACGCATCGCTAATGAACAGTGGAACAATATTTCATCTAAAACTACGGAAAAGCTTGTCAAAAACTATAGTAAAAGGCTTTTAAATGTTATGAAGATGAATGGTCACGCTGTATATTATTAAAAATCTACTCAAATGGTAGATTCACCTCAATAAAGTGTAATACTACTCACTGTATGAATAATTTTGTCTAATCGTGTTTCTGAAGTTCAGCTTTAGAAATTTTTCCAAAAAGTAACATTTTATTCTAGAAACTTCGTATTATTGTCACTAATATGTGCTTCACACCCAATGAAAATCTTATACCTGTGGTAACAATTGTTTTTGAATAATTCTAGAAAGTTTTGAAAGACGAGGGGTGTACGAATCATTTCGTCGATAACTGTATGTGATAAAGTGAATACATGTAACTACAGACATCTAACTACACATAAAAATACACATGTTACACAGATAAAAATGGCCAAAATACCACGCCCAAATGGAAAAATACACATAAGATAACCATTGGACGATATGTAAATCTAATCTTTGAAACAAGTATACGAATGTGATTCACTGAGTACTTATGTATGATACCGTTTGATTACAATATAAATGAGTACATTACTGGACAGATGCATTTCTGCATTAGCAATAAAAATGTTGCCATTCCTTCAAAATAACAGGTCAGAACACATGTATCATCTATGTCGATGCAACAAATTGTAAACTGTTTTGACAAAAATCGTTTGAACGAGCGAAAAAAGGACTTCGTTGTCGTTGTTATATTTCTTTTAGATTAATTCTACATATTGTCCAATGGTAATCATATGTAGTTGCATGTTTATATGATTTCATATATGTGACAAAGTGGAATTTCACGCATATAAATTTCTATTTGAGTGTAAATAAATCCTCGATACTACCTACTATCGGTTATATAAAATTACCATTTGAAAATAAATATTTAAATGGAAGTATACTGCTTTTAATGTAGAGTTTTGAAACAACTCTAATGAGTAGTATAATACGAAGTTTAAACAATAATTATAAAAATTTCGTATTATATTTTAACAGGCTGTGAGAGAGACACAAGCTGTCGTAAAATGTGCTAAGTATCCAGCACCAGGAGGCTGAGTGTGATTCAGATCTTTTACTCCACTCAAAGATCGGAACCACACTCAGCCTCTTGATGCTGGATACTTAGCACATTTTTCGACAGCTTGGCTTTAGATTGCAACACCGGCGGAAATTTTATGTATTCCTCGCTGAAAGGAAAAACGTTTGTCTCGCTCATCACATCCAATAGATACATATTTAACACAAAAACGCTCATGATAACGAGTGATTATGTCAATTTTTACCTCAACTTAGGGTTGGATTAATTTGAACTTGACTTGGAATAATTTGAACTTGACTTGGATTAACTTGAACTTGACTTGGATTAATTTGAAGTGAATAAGGTATCGTTTTACGACGCTTGGGAAGTTGTCGAGGTCAACTGTTGCAAAAGCGCCACCTTTCTGGAAGCAGCAAAATAGAAGTACCGTTGCTGCTGACTTCTTATTGAACGAAGCATCCATGCGTCTGGTAGTGCCATGTGCAGCTTGACGGAATTCATTTCATGATGCTGCGTCCAGGGTAAAACTTCTTATGAGTGCATAAGAAGTCGCAATGAAAAAGATATTTGATGAGCTGGGCATCATACAATTTTCGAACACTGAGATTTCATTCATTAATGACTACGTTTCTGTCATGAAACCTTTTACATCCCTGGTTGCGTGTTATATCGCTACGATGGCGCAAAAACCAGCAGAGGGAGTGGATCTTGTATTTTTGTGAAAGAAATGTACTCAACATCTTCACTTCTAGCGAATGAAGTTTGCGATGGCATTGAAATGGCTTGGTTAGAAGTGCAAATCAATAAACACAAATCCATAATCATTAGCAGCCTTTACAGGCACCCATCGTCTCCCCTAAGTCTAACACTAGATTTCATTGAGGAAACCTTCAAAGGAATCCTTCAGGCAAAAAAGGCATTCATTGCTTTCGGGGATTTTAATGTTGACTTAATGGTATCATAAACAATCAGTTAAGCAAACTGCTGTATAAACTGAGCCTATCACAAATGGTCAAAGAACCGACTCGCATCACTAAAGTCTCTAAAACTCTCCTCGATCTGGCAATCACAAATAATCCCACCGCAGTACTTAGTACAGTAACATCACCTTCTATTTCCGATCACCACTCTATAGACTGTGAAATTAATATTGCAAAGAAAAGACAAAAAAACGCATAATGACTTATCGCTCGAAAAGGCACTATTCAGCGAAACTATTTCAAGAAAAACTACTGTATAGGTCCACCGAATTCCAGAATATGATGCAATCTGACAATGTTGACATTCAAGTGTCCATTTTCAACGAGAACTTCATAGCAGCTCTCGACGAATGCGCACCTTACGTCACCAAAAAAACAAGCCAAAACGGACTGTTTGGATTACTGACGAAATTAAAGAAATGAGCAGAATAAAGAAAGCCAACTTGCGAGAGTATAAAAACAATAGATCAAACAGTACCTTATACAAGAGAAATAAAGAACATGACAAAATTCTTCGAAAGAAAATCACTGAAGCAAAACCAACTCACTTCCACCAGGAACTTATAACGGCTAAAAATAACCTGAAACGAACTTGGGAAATCATTAGTGAGACAGCCCCATGTAAAAATTTAGAATGGGGAAGTAATTTTGAAAATCCCTTGGCAGCAGCCATGAATTTCAACACATTCTTTTCAATAGTAGCGGCTCAAGTCTTCAGTGAGGTGTGTACCAATCCAGGTGAAACGTTAATTGAAAATTCACGCCCCCCTACACCCTCGAGACCTGATGTCAGGTGGAGACCACGTCCTGTCGATTTACCAGAGTTAAGAAATATCTTATACTCATTAAAAAACACAAAGGCAGTTGGACATGATGGCATCAGTCTTCAATACATCAAAGACAGTTTCCCAGTCACAGCACCATGGATTCGTCTGATAATTATTACATCAATAGCAACCAACACGTTTCCAAACCAATGGAAACACTCCATTATTAAACCGTTGCATAAAAGTGGTGACCTAAATACAGCATCAAACTACAGGCCCATCAGTCTTTTACCAGTCCTGTCCAAAATATTGGAGAAAGTGGTGACGAATCAATTATCATTTCACCTGGACGAGTCAAATTACTCCACCGAAATCAATACGCCTATAGAAGAAACACAATCACTCAAAACGCTCTGCTCAATATCTCTGAAAAAATATACAGTGACATCGATCAAAAGAATGTAACACTCTTGCTGCTACTCGATCTCTCTAAAGCGTTCGATAGCGTCGAACATGATAGACTTCTACGTAAATTACTGAACTTGGGAGTAGACACGCAATGGTTTGAAAGTTACTTGTCAAATCGATCTCATGCAGTCCGCATAAAAAACAAATTGTCCCCATTCATTCAAAACAATTTTGGTGTTCCCCAAAGATCCATTCGTGGTCCGCTACTGTTTTCTACTTTCATTAATGATATTCCTCCAATGCCTTCTAACACACAGATCGCAATGTATACAGATGATGTTCAAATTGCAATAACAAGTTCTGTATCGGAAATACCACAGACGCGAATTAAAGCCGAAACTATACTGACTAGCCTGAAATCATGGTACGACCAAAACGGTCTCAAATTAAATGGTAATGAAACACAATGCATCATTTTTGGATCCAAGGATGCAATTATAAAAACTTCAGATTTACTCTCGCAGTTGGAAATGACAAAATTAAGGCATCAGAAAAAGTTAAAAATCTCGGTATCTGGTTCGATAGAAACATGTCTTTTAAATCTCACGTTGAGAATACTTGCAACAAAATTTACGGAACTTTAATGTTTTTCCATCGTGTAAAGAGTATGCTAGACGAAAAATCCCGATTATTAGCCATTCAATCCCTGGTGTTATCGCGCATTGACTACTGCAGCCTAGTATGGGGAGACTTACCTCAATACCTTCAAAGGGATTTACAAAAATGCATAAACTTCGCAGCCAAGGTGGTATGCAACGGTAATTTCAAAAGAAGTGATCACGTAACTCCTCTCCTAAATGAACTCGATTGGATTCCTATTCAAGAAAGGCTCCTCATGCAGAGGGCCTAATACGTATTCTCCTCGTTGTACCTTCCTCAGAGCAATGCTGAGGTAGTGCGTTTCCATCCACCCACTGTTTCCAACCAAAAGCCGAACAGAAACAACAATGTCTTAGTCAACTATCGTTCATCTCACACAGGGCAAAAGGCTCTGTCAATATCAGTTGCCATACTGAGGAACAAACTTCCCCTGAGTATTGAAATCCCTCAAAGACCGAGAGAATTTAAAGCCATAGTAATTCGTCATTTAACGTCTCAACGATAATTCTTCGTTACAGAACATACCGAACATGTATTGACGAATCTCATTTGCCTGGTATCTCCATTGCTGAATACTCTCCCTTGCTCATTTTTTTATGATTCAAGACATCACACAACAGTTTGGAATGTGTGCGTAGGTATTATGATTTGATCACCTATACGCTGGGATTTGCAAACATGCTTATTTGTATATGTGTGTACGAATATGGGTGTATGTGCGCATATGGGTGTGCATATGTGCACATACACCTGTGTGTACTGGACTAGCAACTGGTATATAAACTATGAATACCAGCCTTTTTTCTCACTCTCAACTTCTAACACTACCCAACACATCATTTCATTCTATTATTGCAAAGCAATCCAAAGCTTAAATGTCTTGTACATGTAAAATGTGGTACCTATGTATGTTTATCAATTGCAGACATTTTGCACCTTATTTCAAAGATAATGTGATTTTTTTTCTAAGATGAAACCCATAAGGACACTCATGTTTTGTTTCTTATTCACATCCAAAAATGCTCTTGCTAGGCTAGTGTAGTGCAATTATCATATCATCTCTTACGCTCCAGAGTATGTTGTAAAAACCATACCTAGGCCTCACATATTCTGAAAATATTTCTGTACGCGGGAACCGTTGTAGGACAATCGTTTTCATGTTTCTGACTCAGATAGACTGTTTTGTGCCACTAATTTTAGTACGGAAATTTCTTAATATTCAGGCCGTAATAAAAGGGATTTTTTCGGTGTTTCTCGATTGGAATGCTAGTTTATACTGACTAGTTTTCGCTGATATTTGCGCAAATGCTTACTTGTGTATGTGTGTACGTGTGCACGCCATGCGTGCGTAGATGGGTGAATGTGTCACTACGTGAGACTTCATTTCACTTCATTATTATAAAGCATTTATAAAAATATACATATACTGGTTGCGCGGTCACCCACATGTGATAAATCAAACGCTTTTGACCCAATAATCTTTTCGATACAATATTTAATTAAACATCGTTACAATATTTCATTAGAAATTGTAAGCAGCAACACATACTGAAAAAGTTGTCACGAATTTCCTTTGCTCATTATCCTATATTTCAGAACATCGCACAGCATTTTAAAGAACGCGTATGTATTGTGATTTCCTCGATGCATAGAAATGTATTTGTGTACGTTTACGTGTTAGGCGTATGTATGTGCTTAGGTATGTATGTGCACGTATATGTGTATATATTTACATGTATATATGCACATGTATGTACAAAACCGACAACTGGCATTTTTAACTAGAAATAATGGTCTCTTTCTGTTCACTCTCAATTTGTAACACTACCGAACTTGTCATCTCTTTTTATTGTAAAGCATTCCCGTAAAAAACCATACATTTTTTTTGTGATCATCCATTTATATTTAAATTAAATGATTATCAAATAATGATCGTTATTTTAAAATGATTTAATTAGAAATACAAAACTTGTAATCCTCGTGTTCCACATGCTTACATATATTTTTTTTTCACGCTTTCCTTGAAATAACATTTTTGAACATCGGCCGAAACAACCGATTCATATAGTATTTCCTGGCGTCAAGAATTGCGAAGTTTTATGTCATGTATATGTAAACTGTCATAAGTCATGAAGTTGTGTTATCTCTTATAATTATCATTACATGTATCATCAAATGTAGTTTAAGCAAGATTAGGAGAACATTGCCCTCAATCATTTTTCGACTAGTGACATTGGTATTACAATACTCGTGTGTGTGTATCATTTAAGTGTGTTAACTTTAAGATGTTTTAAAAACCAATGATGGTAATTTTGTACCATCTCTATTGGAAATAAACTGTTTTTATTTCTTTTATTTCTTTCTTTCTTTCTTTCTTTAGTTCAGTCACTGGATGTTCTGCAAGGAGAAAAGAATGCTAAGTTGGGCTTGCTGTTTCCTACACTAACAGAGTGCATAAATAAGCTTCAAAGAGCAAAATACTCTGTCAACAGTTTCAATCATTTGGCCAATGAGTTCATCCAGGGTTTTAAAACAAGATTCCAAAAGGTATTTGAGCAAGATGGTTACGTTTTAGCATCGGCTTTCCATCCTACTTTCAAAACTGCTTGGATAAATGATCCTAAAGAACAAAAAGGAGTGAAGATACTCATGGCAAATCAACTTGCTACTGCTCTTGAATTCGAGGGCACAGCAGATGCAGCTACTTCGAGTACAGAAGATGATGAAGATGTCGACTTCTTCAAGTGCTTCAACGTAAGCGACCGCCAAAAATCTCTGCCAACAAAAACTGCAAGCGAGAAAGTATCAGTTTTCTCGACTCAACGAATTTGCAACTGTGCACAGGATGGAGCCCAGTTTACTAGCAGCTCATTTATATAAAAAAACTTCAAGAAACTGCTCATTCAACTAAATACTCCTGTTCCTTCAAGCGCTGCTGTTGAAAGGATTTTTTCAATTGGAAATGAGATTTTGAGGCCAATGCGCTCAAGACTCACAGACGAAAATTTTGAACACCTAATGCTCCTCAAATTGAACATTGCCTTTTGAACGAGACATAGGTTGACATGGGCTGAAAACTGTTGACATGGGTATTACGATACCCATGTGTGTATATCTTAAGAGTCTTTAGGAATTTAAAAACGAAGAAAGACCCACGTATTGAAATCATATTTAATTAAGATTTCACCCTAACTACACATTCAAAACTAAGTCAGTTCCAATGATCAATTCCTTTAAGAAAAGTAACTTCTCTGACATAAGAGTCTTTATGTTAAGATAAAAACCATTGATGGTTTTTCTATCACCTTAATTGGAAATAAACTGTTTTCCTTTCTTTTTCTTTATTCTTATGATAACACTTATTTGAATTAGTTCTATTTTATTTACACAATTTAAAATATTTATTTACCACATGCGATACAGAAGTAGATTGTTTGGTCACGAATCAAGTCTGGCTGCATGCCTTTTGTTTGCCATTGAGGGACTGAAACCTCGATAGTCAAAGAGGAAAAGAAAATTAAAGGGAGAAAAATGCACAGAAAGAGAAAGGACAGAATAGGTGAGAAAATAGAATAGCAGGAGTAGCAATAGTGTGCGCTTACGAATCTACCTCCATAACCTATAATCAGCACAGGATAATAACGACAGAGATGGCAAAATTTAATTAACTTTATTTAGTATTACGAATTCAACACGTGAATTCATGTGTGTGATAGATCACACAGAGAATATTGAACGAAATGGCACACAAAATGAGGCTAAAACACAATGCAAATGTGAAGGTCGCCCTTGGATTACCGACGTAAAAATTTAAAATGAAATAGCACATCAAATGAGAGAAATGCACACTGTGAATTATCAACGTGCGACTGCGCAATTTAATGTTGCACAAGAAAATATAACACACATAAGAGAATCATGATGCACAATAAATTGGATGAAACACTGTTATCGAGAGGGGCGCATGAACAAAAACACTTTTAAACGCACTACTCGTGTAACTCACCCCAACTGTATTATGAAGGAAATGTGCGTCCCAAAATAAACCTGTAAATGGCATCCGTGACAATTACCCACACCAAGATATCACATTTTCGCTATGAACGCACATATTGACGCACGTTAATTGCTGACAAATATAGAGGAAGGGGTGCTTTTCCACGCATCTTTGTTGAAACATATGTTTACCTCAATCCTATATATACTAGTCACGGACCAGATTTAGTTGATTTCACAGTCCCTCTTGCTCCAGGATGCCGATGTCCAGACGTGACGCTCATGTTGTTCATGTTTCCTGCGAAGCCACGCAACTGGTGCTGATTCTGTTTAGAGCTCTTAAGTTGAGGGTGCTTAGCTACGCGTAAGATACACGTTTTGTTGCCATCGTTCTTTGGCGGGCTGAGGGAGCTTGGTTACTGTAGATATCGCAGGTTGATTCCGTATCGCTGCAGACTTCGTAATTGCCTGGTTCCAATCGGCATGCTGAAGGTACTTGCTAGCTTGGAGTTGACGTAGAAAATTTTTACAAACTTCCGGTAGAGTAGTTGGCTCGCGGTGCTTCGCGTCATCTTTTTCCTTTTTACGCTTGGCGTTCACCGATGCAATGCTGATGCGCTTGTAGCCATTTCTAGTGCATTGGTACGCTGGTAACTGCTGGTGAGACGATGCAATGCTCTTGAAGTATTAACGCTGTTGATTTTACTTCATTTTGATGCTAGGTTTCAGTTATCCTCATGCCAGGCACGCCAGCGGCTGCCGGGCGCCTTGCCCTCACGCACGCAAATTCCGTGTCTCTCTTGTTGCGTATCTCTGAGAAAAAAGACCCTGTGCGATTCTTGAGCTCAGCTTTCATAGACCCCCCTTGCTTTCTTCTAGAAGCTCCTCGAATGTTCTTCCATGTGTTGATGAATCGTACGCCGATTGGTAAAGCCGTTACTTGTTCTGGCGTATCTGTTGCTCATTCGTTCAGGCACTCACATGCCTCTGACACACCTACTTCGCGGTACTTCCGCGGGCTCTCATTGGTCACGTGAGGCGGAGGCCCTCTGTTTTGCTTTCCCTTGCACTCGCCCCCTTGTACTTCGCTCTCGCCCCTCGTTCTCCGAAGACTGTCGCCGTTGTATTAGCTTTCCCACGCTCTAGCCTCAAATTCCTTAGGCATCGCGCATTTGCAAGGCAAACTCGACCTTGCGTCTTAACGGTTTTTCTGAATAACGACATCAGACATTTCAATGTCTGTTCACGTCGTAGCTTTCCCGAATTTACTTAACGAAATATTTTTACATTATCATTCATTTCATTACAGTTTCTTATGTCCAGTTCAACGGTGAAATTTGAGAATTAACATCTTGCATCTGAAAATTTCAATCTGTGCTCAATTCAAAGCTAAAATATTTTTCCAACCAAAAAATTAGTTTACAAATTTATTTTTTAACAAGGGAGGACGGGAGCAGAGCTCTGTTTACTCCCCCACTTTGTTTCTTCCAAATGATTTTGTAGACTACGAAAGAAATGGTAGTTTGAAGGACCAAGGTTCAGAGAATAAGGTGGATGACGAA
>JACJUY010008266.1:8810-38928 GCA_014220935.1 Platorchestia sp. MABIK | reverse complement strand
AAGTGTGCAAGATATGGGTTGTCTTGCACGGGACTCTGGTAAGGAGCAAGGCTGGATTTGCGACAAATGTTACCATGTATTCAACAAAGTTCTGGTCACCCTAAACACTCGCAATTAATATATCCGTTAAACTTTGAACAGTCGGTTACATTTTGGCGTTGAATATCAATAACATGAGTCTTTCCTTCATGTTAAAAATTAAACAACCATGCACATCAAAGAATTCAAGTCCTCAATAATTGTTATATGAGTACCCTAATACATCATGAAGTAAGTAACCGATCTGTGCCTCACGATTACTTTCTTTTTCATTACGGAAGAGAGCGTAGAAAGTGAAAGTGTACCTTATTAACTGAACTTTGGTTGTCACATGTTTGGTCAATATTTCAGGAGAGGTTTCTCTTGCAAAATGTGACAGTCCGCATAAAGCGATTAACCCGGTTTAGCCGCAGGCTCTGAGATAAAGAGTAGTGATTTTGCGGTTGTGGAACTGTAAGTAGCGTAATTTCTCTGCCGTATCTCTTTGGTGAATTGAGCGTAAATATCATTTTATTTTTTGTTTGATGATTCCCTGAAAGATTTCTAAAAAGGCCTAATTAAATAACCTAGAATGGCTGGCCAGGAGTCTCAAGATGAAAACTAGCTTCGTAGATTCAATGCATGATGGAGCTATTTCAGACTCAATTGAAGTAAATATGAATGAAGAAAAGTTTTGCCTCTCTCAGGTATTACAATGCCTTATCTTGCCAGTATTGACTTTCAGATCAGTGTGAACTGTGTGATGCCACTCTGCTTTCAAGAGCTCTAGGCTCTGATGAGGAAATGCTGGGAATTCTCAATTAGAAACCAGCCAACTTATAGAAAAACGTTCGGTCAATATTGATTTTAGGCCTTTCACGGAAATTTAAAATTCCACTCCAAAGAATCACTAAAGGAACACATTTAAAAACGTTTTACATAAATGACATTCTGCTCGCCGATGCTTAATTTTTGAATTATTCAACTTTGAAGTTATAGGAACATCGTATATAAAAGTGAAGGAACTGACAAGTAAACATGCAGTANCATTCACGTAAAACGTTTTTAAATGTGTTCCTTTAGCGATTCTTTGGAACGGAATTTTTAATTTCAGTGAGAGGCTTAAATTCAATATTGACCAAACGTTCTTGTACCTTCTTTTGAATTGGATATTTATGAAAATGAAAAGCAGATCCCCAAATCTGCTAAGAGCCTGCACAGAACAGCTCAAAGTTATTCAGGACTGAATTTTCCTCTGAAGAAAAAAGCTGCTAGTTACATCTACTTAAAATAAAAATGTTGCATTTAAAAACTAAAATTTAAACAATTCAATCACTAATTTCGTCATTGATTTAATCAGAATTAGCAATAAGAATCTATGTTTCTAATTAAACATTCTAGTGCAAAGGGAAACATGAGAATTTTTTTGTTGAGAGCAAAGGCTTATGTATGACTTCAAAGCTTCAGAGTTTAGAAAGGTCTATATTGCTCATAAAGAAAAACATTAGCAAATGATTGCTTGTCTAAATTGTATTGAATAGAGCTGAATTTATCTCTATTCTATTGAAAATTTTTCATGTGAGGGAATGGAATGGTAGTATATAGCAGATTATCTTGAGCTATGCATCAATTAGTTAGAGCAGGTAATTGACTTTATAGGACTAGATGCCAATAGATGACATTCACATTTTGACTGCAAACGACTTATTGGTGGTCACTGAGTAGATTTTCATAATGCTGCTGACCAGCCAGCTATCCTTAACTTCTCAATTTTCATAAATGCATAAAGAAAACTAAATGAAGGTGCAACTTATTTAATGTTTGTTATTTTGAAAATTAATGTATAAAGTTAACTTGAATTTCAGTTGAGTATTGAATTTCAGTTTAACCTGTTGCAGGTAATTTATTAAAGACTAACCCACTCCTAATAAATATATAAAGTCAAACAACTCATCAAAAGGAACAATCAAGTAAAAGCTTTTTGTATGAAAGTAAGTTTCAAAGGGCCCAAACTGCAAGAAATATATTCTTTAGGATATAAAAGTTTTCTGGCAAAGCTTTTCATTAAGGAGACCATACACCTTTTTTTGGCCATATTTGTAAAAAATTGTTCAACTTAATTTGAACCTATACATGTGCTAAACATCCACATTAAATTTTACAGGCATGCACGCAATTAAACAGCCGCTACAAGAATGGAGTTTGGGGCTGTATGTTTGTATAAATTTTTGTTACAAAACTTTTTTACTTTTTAAAAATAAAACATACCTGTTTTAAAAAACAAGAAAATATTTCTTAACAAAGAAATCAAATGTTTGTGAAAAATTTTCTTATTTGTTGTTTTGCTATCCTGAAAACCTAAAATTTTCCTTCTGCCAAATGCTGCTCCTACAATTTTTAAAGTAAAGAGTAAAGATATAGTTTTTTGTAAGAGAAATGATAGGGCTGCAAAGTTGAGGTAGCAATTTGGGATTTTCCAATTAGGGTAAAATGGCAGGCCAACACAATTAAAGAAATTGAGTTTTGTTAGGGAATTTTATTTTATCTAAAAAAAATTAATACCTCATCAATTTAGCCCAAGTGTATCTTTGAAATGACATTTGTTTCATGCTCGGAGCTGAAAATTTGTAGGAGTAGGGTTTGCTTTACCCCCCCTCTAAATTCCGTTTCTTTGCCGTAACTCATTTTCTATGAATGAAATGAAAAATTTCTCATAGTATGGCCCCCATTTTTTTATGCGTTTTACCAGTATACCAAATTTTATGAGAATCTGTCCACAAATGAATAAAAAAGTTGTAAAAGATGTACAGTGGCCTTAATAAAACCTAAAAATGCTTCAACTGTTAAGGATTTGAACAGAATGCTGCAAATTTCTAATTCAATCGTCTGTGTAGGAGGTTCAAGCTCGAACAACTCCTGATAATGATTGAATAAGGTAATAATGGATCAGTACATTGCTAAAACTGAAGAAATAACTCTAGATCTATGCTGCTCAATAGCAATATCCAATTTAAATGTTGCTAAGTTGTCTGTACACTATTTTCAACTGTGAATTGACATCCATCCACCAGAAAAAGAAAACAAATTTCTGTATTTTCAGCAAATCAACCTCAAATGTTGAACATAGCCACAACTTGGGACCTGCACACAGCATACTAAGGCCCCAGTGTATTATTCTTTAAGAAACTAGTAAAGGAGTGCAAATCAAAATGTTGAACAGAGGAAGGACTGAAGACTAAATCAAATTTAAGATTGTCTGAATAAAAATAATCGAAAAATTCCTCCAATTGTTTGTTGCTTATGGTATGTCCTCCATTTCTCTCAATGCACAGTTGCATTTGCCTCTTCATTCCCGCCATCACTCGTCTAACGAGAGCGAATGAGGAGGCGAATGCAACTGTGTATTGAGAGAAACGGAGGACACACCAAAGAAAACAAACAATAGGAGGAACATTTTGATGTTTTTTTATTTTAGTTGCATTTTCCATTTAATAAATGGTTGAAAGTTATTAAAAACATGGCTTTAAATAAAAGCCTTTAATATCATAAAATTTGAAGTTTAATAAAAGTGTGCAACAGGTTTTCAGTATCGGTCACTAAAAATACTGCCTAAAGAAAACAGTTGGAACAATTCTTCTGAAATTTTGCACAGAGATGGAACAAATGTTAAACAAAATGTAGCTATCCAATTTTTTGTAAATTTAATAGTTTCTGAATTACAGCCCTTGAAATTTGGGTATCGTTTTTTTTTGGGGTACATCCTGTATAAATTGAAAGCTCTCAATGAGGCCCAGTCATTTAAAAATCCACTAAGAAAAAATTCAAAAACAGAAATGAACTACTTTGGCCCAGTAGCTACTTATAAATTAGGAGACCGATAAATGCTAACATATGACACTAGGTAAAGTGAAATGCGTTTCCTATCATTTTAAAGGTTATTTCATGTGTCCTGTAGAGCATCCCATGGTCTTGCATATTTTTATTTTACAAACACAACCACTATGTAAGAGGTGCTCTCATGATGTGAAGTGCATTTTATCAAACCACTCACAGCAGAGAGCTAAGTGTTATCTCATTTATCTATGAACCCACCAGTAGCACTTGTGGCTCTATGAGGGTCAGTAGCTATAGAAGTAGCAGTGGCTGAGGTTATAACTGTACTGAGTTCCAGGAGTGCTGTGGTTTCTTTCAAGTAATAAGTTAATTTCCTACCTATATGGGTGGATCAACAAGTTCCAAGTTGTTTCTCTTCTCTAATTTTGAGAATTGTCTTGTGTATCCAGTGTCTCTATGCTGTGTTGAGTTAGGTAGTGGGGAGACCAATCGTAAAGAAGCACTAAATCTTTTATCGAATGAATTTCAATTTTCAAGGTATAAAAAACATAACCACCATGAAATATGTGACATTTGATCTCCAGCTAAAATTCCTTTACTCTATATTCGCAGAATTACTCGGCCTTAAGGCGGATCGATCAACGCTGGACTCTAAGACCCCAAAAAATGGAGTGAAGAAGTGCGACAGTGCGTGGAAGTTAACATAATATAATCTGACAAAGCTTACGTACTCAATAAGTACTTGTTATATTACCTCGTGGACTACAGCATCTCATTGAAAATTTCAGAAAGAATTTACCACTTGAAAATACACTAAAATTCGACCCATTCCGTCCATTAATGGTCAAAATGTTCTACGTATCTGATAGATTATGAAGCACATTCATCTCTACTTATGAAAGAGACGTTTGATTTTCTAGACTATTTTCCTAAACCATTGCAGCATTAATAACTAAATATCAAATGATGGTTCTATTTACGATGTTTCAGGGGTTATTGATGTTTCTGCCTTTATGTCACATCATCACAATCAATTTGAGATAACTTTTGTGGATGAAGATTTCAATGTTCCTAAGATCGTAACTGTAATTTCTTACATTGACTCGTACAGCGCGTCGTGAAATACGTTTTCTTTTATTCGTAAAAACTTTCATATGCTATCGTTCCTCCTTTGAAGTGGCCTACTATTATTTTAGCCAATTGTTGGCCTCTTTCCCTCGAATTATGCCCTAGAGCAGTCCAATAAACAACTTTCTTTACAGCTTCCTTCTCTTTTTCTAACCTTCTTGCCACGGAGACTTATTTCCCTCCATTTTTTACACCATTCATGAAATGTGTTACCTGCCCAATGACTAGGTTCCGTAAAATAAATATGACTCATACTCTTCTTTGACCGGCGATCCTGTTCCAGTGGGCTTGCAAGTTTTATTTCCCTTGTCCCAAAATCATGAACGCTCAATCTCCTATCCCATTTAGTTTCAAGAGTCCCATACGTTTTTATAAAAAAGCATTCATATTGCTCGTAACAATTGACATGGCATTCAGATTGAAGGTAATAACTTTTTTCATTTGAAATAAATGAAAAATCACGTACGTCCCATTATTTGTGAAATACATCATCTTCACTCTTCAACTTTTTCTTAAGAATAATTATTGTATTAAAAATTTGACCTCTTTTGACAAATGATTAACAAACTTGGTCGACTGTTTCGTCGATTTTGGACAACCAGTTGTGCAACTACTCCCTGACAAGACATTTCATTTTTGAAAGCTGGCAGGTGTCCCAACACCTGGACGTAAAACAATGTATACCAGTATAGGGTCAGAGTCGACCTCAGTCTCTGTGCGCGAGTGACACGTGAACAATCCTCGATTTGGTCGACCAAATAGTTTATTGTCATTGAAATATACAGCTAATTCATGTTGGCACTTCAATGAAAACGAATCTAAATAAAACCTATAACCCGTTGATCTTATAGACTTTATAGTTCGGTCATAAAAATTGCCCGATTTGCCGCAATTTACAGTTGAAAATTTTTTTTCTTCTTTTACTTCTCTCATTCAGTTACACCGTAGTTTCCGCTGTGTTTTCATCATTCAAATGTTTTGGTTATTTTTTTTTAACGCAGAAACTTGTCCCTCTTGTTTGCAAGTCACTTTTCTTTTTTTGTTTCGTTTTCCAGACTGTAGTGTTAGCCCCCAAGTTGTACCTAAAATGCCAGACTTCGGTGAGATGTAAGTAATTTTTTCTTTGCATAACGCACTCATTATTTTCAATTTGAAATTCAGTTCTAATCGTACGAAAATTTGTATAAATCTATGATCGATCAACAGTACATAATTTTTTCAAATTTTGTAACTACTTGTTCAGCTCAATGAGTTATGAGAGTAAAGAATATGTTAGACTGAAATACTTTGGTTGATTCCCCGAGTATCAGAATCGAACATCTAAAACAAGAGTATATTATTTATAGCTGAAAATTTTTATCAGTTGTATTGTGCTTCTGGTTATTGTTGTTGACTGTATTAGAAATTCTGTGTCAACAGTTTTTACGGCAATTATAACTGGAGGTGAAATTAAGCCGAGCTAAGCAAAGGTTTCGTTTGACTTACGCTTAGCAATACACGTTTTCCCGACCACCCAAGAACGAGTTTGCGCAAGAAGAAGGAATCGTGTCTGTGTAATGAAAACAAAAACTTTAATAATTAAAACCTTTAACTCGTTTACATTTTTTGAGGGAAGTGGAGTTATGACTCATACACCGAGGCGTTATGATATGAAGTACTGCAACTATTTTCATCTGAAATAAATGTTGAACTGTGGTAGTCGATACATTCTTAGTGCTAAAAATTGTCATGCGATGTTTTCCGTGCCTCAGCCTGCAATATTCTGATTCTTCAAAACTTATTCAATCACATTCATGCAATGAACTACTTTATTCAGTTCTACGAACCAGAAGAAAAGAAGTGTCTCAAATATCTTGAAAAAGAAGAAAATCAACTAGTGCCCATAACTTCTCTATTTACTGCAAACCCATTGACGACAGAAAGTGTCTAGATTTTACATAAAATTACCTTGTAAATTGAATGAAAAGTGTTGTAGTTGCTTTTTGTAAACAGAGCTTAAACACACTGCAACTTATAAATTTTAAAGAATCACTAACAAAGGTCACGGAATTCCTTGCGGTAAATGGATGCCCCTAGCATATAATTCAAAAAGCCTTAATATATTCAAGAACCCCGCGAATTTGACCCGAGGGAACTGAATATCAAAACAAGGCATCCACAAGCCCGCCCTACATTAAAGGAACATCAGAGCAAATGAACCAAATTCTAAGACATCCCAAACAGCTAACCGCAAAATTCTTTATACACGCTAATAAACAGCCTCTCTAAAGTTGAATACAAGATAAACAAAGATGCCTGCGTAATCATTTACTGTGTTTCTGCACCTACCGTTACTGTGCGGGAAAAATTGGTCGGAGCTGTGGAATTGGAATATCTGAATACAAAATAGGTATCAAAAACTAGATCTTGAGTTCACAAACTGGACAACATTGGGAAACGTCTAAGTTCTAGCATCTTCCAGGAAGAATAAAGAAAGGCTGCTTTTATTATCGAACTACTCTTTGGTAAAGTTGAGATTTTCACCGTAATTAGATACTACCAGAAACAAATTAGAATATTGTGTAGGAAATCACATTCAGTGATTTCCTCCTGATTTTTTCTAGGTATTGTAATTAAACTGCAAAATTAATTTACTCGTATCTACAATACGAATCATTACCTTGTATGTCCTCAAAATCTTTTGCAGTGCGCCCTGAAAACGACTTTTGCTCAGATTATCGAAAGCTTGACCTTTTAAATTGAAGTTTAGCTTATATATCATGATCTTAATCTGGACGTCGGCTTATCAACCAGCTGCGCTTGTAAATAAATGCGAAGCACCAATATTACCAGCATGAAATTACTTTTCGTCATGAGCTTTTGCCCAGTCTTGCCGACTAATGTGCTTAACATCAATTTTTTTATTATTTCCTGGATGCTGAGTAATACGCGGGAAACTACAAATGCTCAGCTTATATTAAATTTGAAAATGGATTTGTTTAGGATAGGTTGTAGCGTACCATAAATTTTTGCCATTTTGCTCCAATGGATGAGTGGTGGCACGAGTTTACTCGATCTGAAGGATCGAATATCCGGACCCTTACAAGATAAGTTGAAAAGACTAGAGAAAATTTTGACGCGGATAGTGAACTAAAAACCTAGAAAGAGGAAATCAACTGCAATTTGACTGCCATGGGTATAAATAGTGACTCCATAAAATAACATAACTTAATTCTAAGTGACACGTTAACATCAATTCATCTTTGCTCCCCGTTGATCATGAGCCACCCAAGTATAAAACCAACTACGCTCATTAAAATGCATTCATCATTGAAACAATGCAAATGTCTTAAAAGTATTGCATAAACCTAAAATTGCAATCATATAATATTGCACTTTCCATTCTTTTAATCCTGAAATGACTTCACTTGTTTAACATAGCATGAAATGCCACCAGATAAATTCGAGAAGAACATCGTATGTAAATTTTATGTACGTTGCAGTAATTGGAGGCCGCTACATTCCATGGCTCTCAAATTTATTTTTGCATAGTCTGCGAACATTTTGGTACAACGAAATGGAACCTCTTGTAAAAACAGTTAAATAGCCCAGTGTTAACCAAACGTTGACGCAATTCGCAGAATTTCAACAGAAAACATAGCAAACGTATTATTTAATTTCACGTTGCTGTAAAAGAGGAAATTTACCGACGTCAGTGTAGCTGCAAGTATAGCAATCCAGATTTCCATTTACAATCAGTTGTATAACCTTACGCTTATGTCGAACAACAGTTAATGTTGAAGGCAAATTTCGTTGGTGATAATCATTAAATTCTGAGTTTAACCATTGCAGCCACAGCGAAATGTGATCTCAGAAGTGATGCACAGTATTGGTGAATTTGCTCAGGAGGTTTCTGGGACGCTGGTCAAATGCAAGTGAGAGTCGTGGTCTTCGACTCGAAATGCATGGTTACTGAAAACCTGTAGTTTTGCCAGCCGAATTCAAGTGCATAACTCATTACTGACTCAATTCCAGCGACTTTCTTGCTTTTTAAATGGATTCCGAATTCTCTACATCATTTTTAATGAAAGGCACAAACGTGAACCCAAGTCATAATGCTTTGATTGTGAACATGACCGCGAGTGAAATTAATGAACGAGATAATCCATTTTGGTTATTCAGCATGTAAAATGTGTCGTTTTCCACAGCCGCACAACTCCCTTGCTGAGCGGCCACACAGTCGTGCCGTTCAGCGATGCGGAGGCAGAAGAGTACAAGAAGCACTGGAAGGGCTTCACGTACGGCATGGTGCGCTGCATGCCGGGCAGCTGGGTCATGCCAACGCCAATGGTGTACTTTCATGATGCTATCATGAAGTTCAAGGTAAGCGCCACGTGCTACAAACTTTTTTTTTAATAGTCATTTAGTCGAGTGCGTTCTAGCTGTGTTTTTCCTAAAGGTAAAACGACCACAGTATTTCTTGTTTTCAGCTAAATTTACCCGTTTGTGAATCGTCTTACCACTGTTTTTCCACGCTTGGAACTCAAATTTGCAACCTTCGAAAGAAAATTACGAAAGTGAGTTTTGTTTGGAGCGAACTGCAATTATTGCATCTATGGAAATTCCCCTTAGGGGGCAAAGGTTTGACAATAGGTTTAGGTTGGTTAGGTATGTCTAGCCCATCATTTGGGAACTGGCGCCCCTAGGAGAATGCTGTTAGGTTACCTCAGGTATAGATGGGCCGAGGGATTTATGTCTTACGTTCTCACTTTGCTGCTTTACGTTTTCATGCCTTCTTCGCTGTCTCTTCTTATCTTTTCTTCCTCTTTCTTCTTAACTTGATGTTTTGAAACACACCTTGTGCATAGATTTCCGCGTTCTACAGATCTTGCCAAATAGTCCCATCTCTACGCTCTCGTAAGATCGCCTTCGTTGTTGCTAAGGAGTCTTTAACTGACTAATACAATAATGATCTACTGTATGTCAATTAGCTCTCCCAGAGGAAGACATGAGTTCCAGGTCCTAAAGTGAGGTAGGCTTTACTTTTGTTTGAATAGAATATTTTTTATGGTTTACTGCGTTATTTTAGCGCCTTATACTTTTTTCTTCAATTTTTATCTAGTATGATAGGCTTTTTTCAATCGTGCTTGTTCTTTGTTCAGGGTGTGGGGACGTGCGTAGATTCCTTATTCCCTTAATTCCATATTAAATGGTGCTTCCCTCCTTCCTCTATTGGGAACATTTTCGTTGTAATTAGGTAGGCGTGAACTAACTTATCTAATCTTACAGTTTTAACGCGTCAAAAATGTTTACACATAATTTTAGTGGAGAAATTTGAGCCTAAACAAACTTCAATCTATGAGTTTACTGTGAATAAAATAATTCTCATGATATTTTACGGTTCTTTGTTTGAACTTTTAAAGTTTAATAAATGTTTATGATAAAACTCGAAACTGGCAAATTTTTGTAATTGTCAGAAAAAGCTTCTTACAAAAACTACGTATGCAAATTTCACATTCCTGACGGGGATCTTTATGGAACATTAGTGAAAGATTTACCGAAATTTGTAAAACCACGGTTGTGCTGACTCTTAGCAATCGAAAGAGAAGTTTATTTGAGTGGGGAAACACTGAATTGACATTTATTTCTGCGAGTTCCAGTAAAAACGCAGGCGTACTGCCCCGGGAAACGATTTTTCATCGTATAAGGTGCTCTGGAAGATAATCCCTTTATTTGATGTCTCAATTGACGTTAATGGAGAAATTTATCAGTAATGGTAACGATAATCCTCATTGTCGCTCTAAAATTTAGAGTCTAGCTAGATTCATTATTTTTAAGCAAAATAAACAAAAATCTATCTCAATTTACCAAACCCTTATAATCTAACCACTCCCAGGGAGAGTATGTGAGAGCCCGAGCGTTGAAAGACAATAGGTTTTTTAGTTTCATTACGGACTACCTTTTTCTTGGTTCAATACTGTCTTGTTTTTCAGCGCTTAATGCTTTCTTCTTTTACTTTTATCTTGTTATGTAAACTACTTTCTCAACGTACTGTTTCTACGACCCTGTGCATAGATTTTGCATTCATTTAATTCCATACTAAATGGTGCCTTCCTCTCTTTGGAAGGCCTTTGTTGCGATTAGGGAGGCTTAAACGACAATCTAATCTTATGCCTAACCTGAACCTGTCATCCGTGCTTTAACCCTTAGCAAATTGAGAAGCGTCATAGATTTTCCTATCTGGCACACGTTCGGTAGCCTGCATAATAACACTATTTTAGGTAGTTAACTTTTTGTACTGTCCCAGCTATATTGAAAATGTTGCGGCTAGCATTGTACAACAATCCTTTTCATAACTTTGAGTCCGGTGAACTCTTTTTCGCCAGTACTATTAGCATAAGCAGGAAATATCAAAAATTGTTGTCATGGTGAATATTATATTCTATTCCCCCAAACTCATCGTTTGGCACACTACATAGTTGATGCGTTAGAGTGAAAAATTGTCCCAAGTCCCGAATGTCGACCTCATAGTTTTGATGGGCAAATAAATCAAATCTGCCTAATTTACTTTCAACATCAATTCCTCATTCTCGTACAACTAGTTCGTATGTCCGTATGCTCATATTTTAATATAATTACGCACTAACGATAGGGTTTTCAGCAATGCGTCACATAGGTTATGTTTTCTTAGTCACCTGTATTTAAATGCATTACCAAAATCAGACTCCCGCAATGAAGGAAACACATTTTTTTTCATGCTTTACTCCGAATCCTTTGTTTCGACAACTAACGTGGATGTTACGATAACCATATATGAATTGCAATTAAGGATCTCTATGTTAAGGTATTTAAATGTATTTTTTACTTTTATTACAATACAAGTACGCACTAACGAGAGTGTTTTTCAACTATGTGTTACGAGGATTATGTTTTCTTAGTTACTTCTATTTAAATGCACTGTCAAAATCAGATTTCAAAACGACAGGAATTCATTTTTGTTGCCCTTTTCTGTCAATTATTTTTTGTTTCGACATTTTACATGGGTATTACGATACCGATGTGTAATTATCCACTAAGGATGTTAATGTTGAGATATTTTAAAAACCAATATTAAACATTTAATGTTTTAACTATTGTAAATAAAATGTTTTTCTTTTCTTTTTTTCATAATTAAGTGTTAGACTCGTGTTCGGGTCACCAGTGCCTACAAAACAGCAAAATCGGGGATGCGTGGGCGGTGCTAGTGCTTACACACGGAATTTTGGTATGACGCATTCCTCAAATAGAGTTTATTATTATGTCAATTTATATGTGCTATTTTGAACTCGAAAAAATTTCTCCACCTACACTAAATTTGATGTGTGTTTGAATTTACTGTGAAATATTTATAATTAATGATTCGTTGCGATGAGTGTCATACGATTTTTTGATAAAGAATCTAATGAATGAAATCAACTGATATTTTATCTTGGTTACTAACTAGATTAATATTGAAACATGTTATTACTGACTGTAACCTCTTTATGAAAAGCGTATTACAACAGTTTTTTCAAGTCGAGATTTTTTACGTTTGTTGGAGAAACTGCTAGTATTGACCTAATATTGTCCCAAGCACAGTTGATATTAAGGAACTCGAATGTATTTCAGTTCAAGTCTCCAGACGTAATGGTGATGACTTACCCGAAGAGCGGCACCATCTGGACCCAGGAAATTGTCTGGACCATGCGCAACAACCCAAACCTGGACAACCCTGAAGCCTCTGAATCTGACCTTACCCGCGTCCCTTTCATTGAGTGAGTGGTTAGTTCCATCGTTAGATCTGTTGTTAGGCCTCAATTATGTGCTGGGTGGGAATGTCCTCCCAAATTATTTTGTGGAATTGAATTCTTCAGGTCTCTCTATGTGGTTATGCAGATGGTGGCTTCACTTTTAACTTGCTTTAGGGAGAATTACTTGTTCCGTTGTTGTAAACCAAGCAGATTTACAGATTTGTTGCAGAAGATTGTCGTGTAATTAGTTTGGGCACTCATGATTTCATATTTTATTTTTTCATCTTTGACGGTTGATGCTCGCGTTTCGCATATTTGAGCCCTTTCATGGACTGCGCCGAATCTGTCCATTTAATTATTACATTTAGCTCCTGAGATACAACTCCGTGTGATCAACATCTGTTGCTTGGAAAGCACATGCATGCAATGTCGTAAAAGCTTATTTATCCTTTCCCTTTCATTGTTGCAGCATCTACTTGATGATGAGTTTTAAGCTTTCATTCCATTTGCGAAAATTTCTTCGATTTCGGAAGATGCTGTTATTAACTGATAATGCTGTTCATTTTGGTTGACTTTCAAAAAGCCCATGTTGTCGCTCATCACACAGTCAATGGAAGAATGTAGTTCCAAAAAAACGTGAAGAGCACACTGAATGTTTGCCCTCTTCAATTTACAAAGCCTCGCTATCAAATGCAATGCCTATAATCTGGGTCACTAAAAACGTAGTTTTGTCCACAGTACCATCGATTGCGCACGTTCA
This sequence comes from Platorchestia sp. MABIK, assembly GCA_014220935.1. NCBI lineage: Eukaryota > Metazoa > Arthropoda > Malacostraca > Amphipoda > Talitridae > Platorchestia > Platorchestia sp. MABIK. Next base: position 25,440 of record JACJUY010008266.1, on the reverse strand, counting down.
TTGAAGTATTAAGATTAACCATGCAAATTTTATGTCTCCAGGATATTGTGCGTACCCATTCCCTTTCCCGAAATCATTAAATGGTTATGAGTTTCACTGGAGAGCAAAGAGAAACAAATATAGTTAGTGTCCATTCTCATTAGTTCATGGTAGTTAAAATTTTAATTCATCCGTGTGTGTCTAACGGTTATTCAGAGAAATCCTGCTACATCTGGAGGTCTCACCTTTGGCCACATGTTCGAGCGATTCGAAAGGTAAATCACATACATGCGTTTCTAATGGTGTTTTTTTTTTTAATGAACTGTTTTAGGATTTTGTGAATGAATTATAATTCTCCAGGTACGGAAAAGTGACACAGAATATGACGCAAAAAAGTGTGCCACAATGATGTGTTATGATGGTACACTTGTGTGCGTCGATCTTGTCACAAGTTGACACTCTTGTTTGTTAACGCGTGTGTTGTTTCGGGACAACTTTTTTCTCAGTGCAGCGTTCTTCAACTCTTGAGATGCTGGGCAATAGGCAATTTTTGTTGGAGGCTGCCACGAGTTCAGTTCTGCAATAAAGCAGTACTTGTTTCTTCCTTTCCATACTAATCTCACTCCTATGTAGGGGAGCCCGGCTTAAACGCTCAAATTCATGTAATGTTAATTCATTAACAACCTCATTTTAATCTCGTGTTAATTCATTTTACTTAGAAGATCCTTTGTTAATGAATTGCCGTATCTCTGCAGAACGTCCCTGCGCAATTGAAAGTAATGAACTAAAAATTATAAATCTAACATTGCAAATCACATGACGTGGCGATGGAGGTAGCTAAACCTTATATTTCATATTTCTGTTACTGCTTTTTAAATTTTTTTGCTTTACTCATACTGCTTCTTTTAATGATTAACAAATATCTTAAAGGTGTGACGATAATTTTTGAACAACAGATAGTTGAACATTAGCGTAGATGATCCACATGAAGCGCAATCAAAATGCCTTTAGTATTGATGACGGTAATATAAACATTATACATGTCAACAGGTATGATGGCTTGATGTGTAAAACGAATCCTCCCCCGCCTCCGAAGAGCCTGCTCATGAAGTCGTTCTACAAGGTGTGTCCGCGCGGTAACTTCGCGGACGGAATCTTCCCCCAGGCGGCAGAAGTTCTCCCTCACCCTCGCACCTTCAAGACCCACCTGCCCTTCTCCCTCTTGCCCAATGACTTGCTCGAGGAAACTAAGGTCAATATGCAGCATTATTGGAGTAAAATTTGCGCTGATAACTCGTTCAGCGCTCCAATTCTACATACCTGTGTATTGAGTGGTAGCCGAGGCAAAATGTTTGAAAATATTTGATTGGCGTCAAAGATGTGAAAACAGTTATAATCGACATCATGATGGTTTTTCGTCTCAACACCATGGTGGTGGTCTGCAGAGAGATTCTAAATTGATGACGATTCATGGTTTGGAATCAATCACTAAATGTTTTTTGTCAATAATGTTTATGGTTTGTTGTTTAAACATTCAGACATGCTTTTCTCTCAAAAGGTGCCCAGAACTTCTTATACACAGTAGTGAATGAGAGTCGAATAAGACAGATTAATCGAGGAAATAAAACGAGGTACTATTTTTTGTTCCACGCGTTCTCAAACTGAATTCTGTTGACAGTTCGGCTTGAGATGAGACAAAGTAATTTGTTTTTAATACTTGGTGGTATAAATTGTTTCTGTGGTTTAAATGAGCTGTGTACTACAGTTAGTAATAGAAAAAAAAAATACTTCTCTATGCTAAACTTCGAGACCATCTGTGAAAAGTAGGTATATTTTTGGGATTTTATAAAACTCTGATCGTTTTCGAAAATTGTCGGAAAGTAGTGTACTAGAAAACTCAAAATAACACGAGAATCGTGAAGTGTGAGTTAGATGGAAGGATTTAGCCTCTGAAAAAGTTATAAACATTCCCCGCAGGAAGTTCTGTATATGTAGAGAAACAAAGTAATCAAATTCAAAACTCCTACTCGTAATGGAAGGCATGGCTGACCATGTAGGTACAAGCGTAAGTTTAACTTGGGATAGCATTTTAACTTAGTAACATGACACATTTCGGGACATTTTCCCTGGCCGTTTAACCCAGGAATTTTATTGTGCCAGAAGAGCGTTTTTCAATTCTTTTGCCCTCGAAGTTTGTTGTGTTTATGTGCAAGAGGAACACTGATTCTTTTCAGTGCCTGGTTCTGCCGAGTAAACAACTTTTGCAGTGCTCGACTCTAAAAGCGCAAACTTGCTAGCCACAGTCAGCAAACCTCACAACATTGATGTGTGTAATCTCGTTCTTTAAGTGTACTTTATTTATGTATTACTCTCTTCACTAACGAGACTATACAAAGATCTTAGCGTTGCTTTGCATCGGAGCCATGGCTTTCAATTGCAGAATATCCGTTTAGTATGTTTGTGTGACAGTCGCAGGTCTGTCTATATATAAATTAGTGATTGCTTAAATTTATTATGGGAATTTCATTAACGGCTTTCTGACATGAAGCACTTCTTATTTCGTGAACTTATTACATGAACCTAAATTTATGGCACTGAGCACGGCCTTGGAATGACCTCTCACCATCCCCGATTAATCACAAATACCATTGGAAAATAAAGTAGTCAATGAGGCCGTTTAAAAAAGACCTTACTCGCAGGTTGTGTACGTAATGAGGCACCCCAAGGACGTTGTGGTGTCATTTATGCACCACTGCCGTCTTTCCAACAACTTAGGTTACGTCGGCACAAACGATAACTTCATCGATACTTTCATCAACGGTAACGGTGAGTATTTGTTTTTAACTGGACCTCCTCATTCCCACTACCTCTTTTCCGATATTCTATCTGCTGAATTGTATTAATATGCTAGTGCAAAATTTCAGGGACCTGCGAGACTTTTGTATATAGTGTGTTGTAGTTCCTATTTCTATATATATTTAGCAGGTATGGGAATCATCGCCCTCCATTATACGGATAAACAGCAGGGTGACGAAAGTATTAGCGCTTATGAAATTTTATATTCAATAAACTATAAATAGGTCAACATGCATGAAACGCTGACGGATTACATAATTGTTCTTTATGGTTTTACTGAAGCTATAAAATAAAACAAATATTCAAGTTTTCGGAATCATGTACAACAGGAGCATGAATGGCATGTGACACACGTATTCAAACAAACAATTTTGTGTTAAATGTTCAGCCCATTCTTCAATGCGCTTTTCTCAACTATGAAAGATCATTCTGACTTTTTTGCTTTATCCGTTTCTTCAGCGTTCCAGAATGACTTTCAATCGAGTTGAGGTCCGACGGTAGGCTTTGCCACTAGAGAATATTGCTTTTATGTTAAATTGACCATTCGTGGGTTGAATTTGACGTGTGTATAGGGTCGTTGCGGTAGTTGGCTATTTGTTTTACACTCGAGAAGAGATTGCTCTCCAAAATGTGGCGACACACGACACACCCATCTTACCTTCAATAATGTGCAATGCACCGGTGCTGTGCGAGATGAAGCATCCTCAACCATTATGCCGCCACCTCCGTGTCTCACGGTTAGTGGGGCATGTTTAGGTTCATAGTCCTCCAAATATGACAAGTGGCGTTACAATCAGATAATTCAGTTTTGGTGTCATCAGACCATTTGACAGTCTTCCAAAACTCGCTTCCTTTGTACGTTTTCTTACAAACTGTAAACGACTTGCAACGTGCTTTCTTATAAATTGGGTAGTTTTACCATATCCATAACTTTCGATGTTATTCCTCTATAGAGCTTTAACACTTTTGAGTCTTAGTCTTCAATATCAGTTTTGACTTTTCGAATGAGCATCATCATCATTTTAAACTTTTCTTCCCCTCAGGTGCATACAACTGTTGTATCTATGGGAATTAGCGCTCCCAGGAGAACTACGTGAGGGCCCGAGCTAAACGTTAGGTAGGCTTCCTTTTTGTTGAAATGGAATAGGTTTTGTTGTGTTACGGACCATCTTTTTTCGGTTCACTGCTGTCCTGTTTTTCAGCACCTACTACTTTCTTCTTCAACTTTTCTTGTTTCATGAACTTCTTGCTTTGCTTACTATTTCTGTGCACCTTGTGCATAGATTCCGCGTTCCCTCAACTCCATACTAAGTGGTGCCTTCCTCCTTCTTCTCTTGGAACATCTTTGTCGTCTAAAACTTTCTTATATAGTAATAATAATAATAATAATAATTTAAACTCTTCTCAGCGTGTTTCGACGTAACACTCAATTCCATGGGGCGTCTCGGCACGACAAGTTGGTAATTATGCCATGTTCCTGAAATTTGGGAATAATTTATTCTGAGACATTTAATTGCGCAGAAATCGAAAAGTTCTTTCCGATTGAAGTGGAATGAATTACTTTCTAGAAGATACTGAAACCTTTTTCATCTTAGGCTCGATTTGATCTAGACTACCTAATGAAGCTGTGGTGGCTTATTTTTAAGTTAGCTTGATATTATTCACCAAACCACGTAGATTCATGCTCTAGAAACGTCTAAAATGCTGAAAGATTTGTTTTTTTTTAACAAAAATGTTGTAAAAATATAATAAAAATTAACATTCATTTACTGGAAGGATTAAATTCTTCTCTCGTGTACCGTGCATGTTTTTGCAATAAACGAACCCGTAAAGTCGTAAATCTAACGTTTATACATTTTTAATTGAACGTCGAAGGAATGCTTATATAATCTATCGTAGTTTCGTGTATGATAGCCTATTTTCAAATTGATAAACATAAAAGCTCACGAGTGCAAATACTTTTGTCCCCTTCATAGTAGATCAAGTGAGATCAGCTAAATAACGAAGTGGTTTCATTATACATACGCTCCTGATCACAAACTTGATACTAGTTGAAACGACTTTACGAGTTTTTATCTAAAGTTTTTTCATTGTGCAAGATAATTGAAAAAGAAGACACTATTTCTATCTAATCAATTTCAACAGAAAGTTATATTTTAAGTTACTGAGCTGTTTGTCAGCTGATCAAAAACTCAACACCGAGTTGCGCAAAAGTTCAAGTCCTGAGAAATTTACATATTTCACCTCGGTTAAAGATCTTTCGGGGTAAAGGTGATTAGGGACAGGAATCCCAGGGCCTGTAAACTATCTTCCTTTGAACGTGATCAGATCGTTAAGTTGCAAAAACAAGGTGTGTCACAGCGTTCAAGTTAAACATGAAAACAACCGTTTCTAACTTCCTAACAGACCCTCACGGTTATGATAGATTGAAATCTAATGGAAGCCCAAAAAAATCCGTAGGAGAATGTGTAGGGTTGTTCGTCAAGATTAGGGCCAGTCTTTGAGACAGATTAAAGGCACTCATTGATGCCGATTGTAGTCCAGTAACCATTAGGCGACACATGTGGAATAATGTTTTAAAAAATAAAAAGACGTCTACAAAAACCTCGTCTACTTTTAGGTCTCGTTGACCGTTGGAGTTTGCCAGGGATCACCAAACAAGGGATTTTAAAAAATATTTTCTTCTGACAAGAATTCAACCTGGACGTTAGATGACTTCTTCAGCATTATTGGTTCGGTAAAGATTTTCAACCTAAAACGTTTTCGACGCATCACAATGACGAAGGTTCTGTAATTATGTGGAGTGTTTTATCCTCCACAGGAGCAATGGAACTTCAGGTTGTGCAACGGCGTTAAATAGCGATTGTTTATGTGAACAAGTTGCAGAGAGAATTTTTTATGACTGAGGATTCTCGTCTGTAAATAAAAAGCAAGGCGAAGATCGCTACACGTAAGTCAAAGTCATTTTTATTAAAAATAATCAAATAAAACTGAACGTTTCGGACTAACTGTCCATCTTCAGCAAAAATCTCTGTAAAAAAATCAAAAAGAGAAAGAATTAATTCACTAATGAAGTATTCATAAAAATTTTAAACTTTGAAAAACACGAACGGTAAAAAAATAAAAGGTAAAGGAAAACTCAGCAACTGAACTATGTGTTGGCAACATGAAGCGGGAAAGCACTTTGGGTGTCATTCAGAGTAGGTTTCATTTTGTAAATATGCAAAGATTCGAGAATGCGCAGATCTGTTCTGTAAGAGGTACCGGCTAAGATTTTAAAATCGTTTTGGGAGACCGGAACATTGCACTTGTCTGCATGAGATCTAACAGAGGACAGTGGGAGGAAGACTAGTTCTGTAACTTCGCCCAGCATGCTCGGAAACTAGTCATCAGGGTACGACAGGTAGAACCAACGTACCGCGATTCACAACGTGAACAACTGTATTGGTACACCAGAGACGAGCACAGTGAGGGTGGCAGTTTGTCTTTGAAACGAAATAAAGAACCAATTGTAAAATTATTCACTAGAATCATTTGAATTTCGAGCTGCGGGAAAAACTTGTTAATAAGGGATTTAACATCCTCGCTTAGTTTCAATGACTGATTTCCAAAACACTGCAACTTCACAAAGAAAGCCTGTAAAGCACAAGATTGAACAGATTGAGAGCTATCATAAATGTTTGACAAAAATATATTAATATGCCTGTCAACAACAGAAGAAGGAAATCCGTTTTTTTTTCAAAACATCGTCGTAAAAAATCAAACTCTTTGTGTAAGTATTGAAAGTTAGAACACACAACACACCTTTGTTGTAGAAAATTCGTTTACCAATGTGCCTTTGCTGGAAACTATAGAAATTTGCTTAGCTAAATTATTCACAAGCCATCAAACTTTCATGGGGCTCTCTCGCAGTAGTGTTGGAAAGTTGCTAAAATTGGCAGTCTGTAATTCTTTTTTCAATTTCAATGGAAAATACTATAAGCAAGTTGAAGGGTTGGCATGGGTTTACCTTTAGGCCCAACGTTTGCTAATATGTTTCTGTGCCACCATGAACAAAACTGGTTAAAAGAATGTCCTCCTGTTTTTAGGCCTGTATTTTACAAGCGGTATGTCGATGACACTTTTGTTTTGTTCAGAGATAAGGCTCATGCTGACCTCTTCCTCCAATATTTAAATTCTCGTCATAACAATATTTGATTTACTAGGAAGATGAAGACAACGATAGATTACCGTTTCTTGATGCTTGTGTGGAGAGAGTTGGCAATACTTTTCAGTGCTCTGTTTTCCGAAAGAAAACTTTTTCTGAGCTCGAGACTAGCTGTTTTATAGCTTTTGTCCATACAATTTTAAGGTTTGCGGCATCCGTACTTTTGTCCACAGTGCGTTTAATGTGTGTTCTAATTTTCAATACTTACGCAAAGAGTTCGATTTTTTTCGACGATATTTTGCCAAAAACGGATTTCCTTCTTCTGTTATTCACAGGCATTATGATAGTTTTTAGTCAAAAATTTATCATAACTCTCAATCTGTTCAATCTTGTGCTCAACAAGCTTTCTTTGTGAAGTTGCCGTATTTTGGAAATCAGTCATTGGAACTAAGCGAGGATGTTAAATCCCTTTATAACAAGTTTATCCCACAGCACTAAATTCAAATAATTCTAGTGAATAATTTTACAATTGGTTCTCTCTTCCGTTTCAAAGACAAACTGCCATTCTCACTGTGCTCGACTCTGGTGTACCAATTAGTGATGTACCGATACCATTTTTTTGGCCGATACCGATACCCATTTTTCGGCAGATACCGATTCCGATACTTGGACATACCGATACTTTGACCGATACTACAACCGATACCGACACTTTTACAATTATATTAAAATAAAACCATTATAAGCCCTACATGGGTGTTATAATAAAATTATTCACTGATATATCTAATAATATAACAATATTGAAAAAAAGTTTTTGATTATGAATAATAAAGCTGTTCTTGCTCTGGTAACTATATTGTTCAGAAAAAAATAACGAAATGAAATCCATTCGATAGATAAGTGTTTCTAATCGTATTGCAACGTAATGTAGACTAGCTCTCATAGCAACTGGTTCCAAAAGTGGACCAGAACAATCGAACGAGGTTTGAACGAAACTTCAACTAGGTTTGGACGAAACTTCAACTAGGTTTGGACGAAACTTCAACTAGGTTTGGACGAAACTTCAACTAGGTTTGGACGAAACTTCAACTAAGTTTGGACTTAACTTTCAACTAGGTTTGTACGAAACTTCAACGAGTTGTTGAGTAACCATGAGTCAACAAATAGATGCTAGAAAAAAATTGAAAATGATTAAATTTAATATAATGGTAAAATCGCTCTGTAAAATGCTAGATTTTGCATTTTAATGCTATTTTACCTGCTAGGTGATAGATTCACCTTTAATGCTAAGTTGGCAACACTGCAGTCCAGTGTCATAGTTTGATTCGTTTCCCTCAAAAATTTTTTCGATTGGGTCATCTTTCCGCTCTATTGTCGTGTGATACCGTAATCAGCATGAATGAACAAATAAGTATTCACTGTTTAGCAATCTTTATTTGCCAACTGAGGTTATTATCCGACTAAATTTAATTATTAATGAAATTTTTCTCCATTTACAGGCGTAAACTAGTAATATAATGTAGCATTTAGTCTCCGAAATAGCAGCGTGAACGCAAGCAGTGTATATGTAGGTACTAACACACAATGTGCAGGAGAAGCAAACACGACTCTTTTCGGGTTGGTGGCCTATCGAATTTTAATGTTTTTTTTCGCCAAAGTATGTATTTTGGTGTGAAAAACACGAAAATGATAATTATTTTGTGTAGAAATTATTTATTAGGCTCACAATCCATTAATATTTTAGGAAAAAACTGCGGTTTTTCGGTACGTTTTCGCCACGCAAACTCACACAGACAAGAATCTATCATTTGTCGATGAGTGCCTCCCTGACGTTTTTTTCATTTTTGGACTATGCCATTCACTATCATTTGAGTGTATGCACCTGTTGCAGGGTCCACGAAGTTTTCACTATGATTAACAGTGAGGTGTTTGAAATTATGCCCTTGGTTAGGTTAGGAACACTTAATGAATAATTTTTCCACGAAACGATTATCGTTTTCGTGTTTTTCACACCAAAATACATACGGCGGCGAAAAAAATACATTAAAACTCGATAGGCCCCGACACCAACTATGAGATTGTTCGTGAATCTTTCAAACGTCTTAAAAAAGAAGAAAAATGCCGGATTCGTAATGTACGGTGATTTACATGCAAAATTAAAATAAAATTATTAGCTTCTTAACATTTGACGATTCACAAGCTAAATTAAAATAAAATTTTCAGCTACTTCTTTATACTTCCAAAAACTTTAAAATGCACCTTCAACTTTATTTAATTGGTTTGATTTTTGTTAGCCTGTCATATACTTTGAGTAGTGGAAATTGGGTCAAACTGTATAGGTTTTAGTTGTAAAAGTAGAACAATTTTATGTCGCTACTGTGTTTAACTATCCGTGCTACATAGCTCTCACTTACTGACCGTACGGGACTCATCGGGAATTCAAAGTAATAAATTCAGTTAGCGGGCCTGATTAAACGCTGTAATTCAACAGTTAGCTTACTAATTTACTAGGTATGAATAGGCTCTTTTTTTTATTATACCTTCACTTTCATTATTTATGACTTTCATTTTTATGATAAAATACGTATTGGAAAGTATCGGCTAAATTTTGCCGATACCGATACCAGTAAAAATGACTGATACTGCCGATACCGATTCATCGGTACATCACTAGTACCAATACAGTTGTTCACGTTGTGAATTGCGGTACGTTGGTTCTACCTGCCGTACCCTGATGACTAGAGTTTCCGAGCACGCTGGGCGAAGTTGCAAAACTGGTCTTCCTCTTGGGTCCCCCCCCTCGCTGTCCGCTGTTAGATCTCATGCAGAAGAGTGCAATGTTCCGGTTTCCCTAAACAATTTTAAAATCTTGGCCAGTACGTCTTACAGAACAGATCTGCGCATTCTCGAATCATTGCATATTTACAAAATGAAACCTACTCTGAATGACACCCAAAGTTCTTTCTCGCTTCTTATTGCCAACACATAGTTCAGTTGCTGGGTTTTTCCTAATCTTCAATTTTTTTACCGTTGTTCGTGCTTTTTCAAAGTTTGAAATTTTTCTGAATACATCATTTGTGAATTAATTTTTCCTTTTTTGGTTTCGTTTTACAGAGATTTTTGCTGAAGATGGACAGTTAATCCGAAAAGTTCAGTTTCATTTGATAATTTTTAATAAAAATGACTTTACGTGTAGCGATTTTCGCCTTGCTTTTTATTCTCAAGTTCAGAAGCATCAATGCTGGAGTTATTTTAGATCCTCATCTGTATAGTAATACTTGGTTTTTACGACAGGATAATGCAGCGATTCACAATGCCCGCCGGACAAAGACGTTTTTCCAGTAGAAAGATGTCCTTTTTTCCATCACTTAGACCGTTCTTCTGATTTGAATTCAATAGAAAACAATCCGGGATGGATAGTAGGAATGCCTACCGAAATGATCAATATGAGACAGTAAATGATCTTGATCGCTTCACCCCAAGCATAGTTCAAAGAATTTTCCAGATTGTCTACAAGAATGGATGCTTGCGTGACTCGTTACTAAGTCTATACTGGGTCGACTTCAATTTTGTCGTGAAGAATTTCCTAGTTTTTTGTTTTATGGTTATAAGTTTTTGATCAGCTTCCCAGAGAGTTTGATTACTTTAAATAGGGGTTTTTAATAAACTCAATTAGGCAAAAATTGTTTTCATCTTCGGTTATCTTTACCAATGAGTAAACTATGGTGACAAAACTTTAAGTCTTTCCCGGCGCAATATTGATTGATTTTTTAATTTTTTAACCGGTCCTAAACTTGTGATCAGGAGTATAGGAGACCGCCTCTCCAGTTTCCTGCCCCTCAGGGGCATACAACCATTGTATCTATGGGAATTAGCACTCCCAGGGAGAAAATGTGAGGGCCCGAGCTGAGAGTTAGGTAGGCCTTCTTTTTGTTGAAATAAAACGTTTTTTGTCATGTTAAGGGTCTCATTTTTTCGGTTTACTGCTTTCCTACTTTTCAGCACCTACTACTTTCTTCTTCAACTCTGATCTTGTTTCATGAACTTCTTTCTCAACTTGCTGTTTCTATGCCTTAACTGCATGAATTCCGCGTCCAATTAACTCCATAATAAATGGTACCATCCTCCTTCCTCACTTTGGATCGCATTTGTTGCGAATAGGGAGGCTTAAACTAACTAATAATCTAATAATCTATCAGTTTCCTGATTAATCAGGTAATTAAGTTTTTATGTGTGTCCATTATATCACATTATTGATAGATACTTTTGTTTCGTTAACAAATGGTTATGCGTTTTTTAAAAACTCTCCCTCGAGATCGCACAAAACATAAATTGTGAGCTAATGACTCCATCACTTTCTTGAGCCTCTAATGAGTACTCCGGTGAACTTTGTTGCAATTTTTTGTCCCTCGAATACACAGAGTGACATCAAATTTTTTCATACATGATATCGCAATTCCTTTCAAAGGAACTAGGACGAAAACTAAAATTATTATTAGCCCTTGGTTTGATTGAATTTTATGGACATAAAACGCTAGAGTAACCAATTCTTTGAGCATAAAATCATCATTCTTAAAATTCTTATAACATAGGATAGAATATGCAGAAGCTATAGGAAATCTAATAGTGAACATTGAAGAACTAAATGGTAAAACATGACTTGACAGAAAAAACAATCAGGAATTAGGATATTCCTAAGGATCAAAATTACACAGAAATGAGCTTTTGCTTAACAACGGGAATTGGTGCACTTGAAACCTGCCAGCAAACGAAACCAGGAATTGTTGGGAATTTTCACTGTTCCCTTTACCAATTTTGCTGTTGTCGAGCGCATTATCATTTGTTTTTTGCATCTTCGAATGTTGTTAAAGGGAACATTAAACTGCTGCAGACAAGGATATGACAGAGCTACCCGCACCAAGAGTGTAAGTCTCTCAGCCCACCAGTATCTTCCCGATGTGATGACCTTAGTATACCTAACCTACTCTGCAACATAATTGTATTGTGTATTCTTGGCGACCTTTGTATCAATAGTTTTTCATTCATAAACTCGCTGACATTGGGTAGAACCAACACAGGGGGCGCCTAGGGCACGCACGTGCTCTAGGTTCTTGCACTTTTTTGTACTTATATTTTTGAAAAGTTCTTAGGTCTGATTTTGTAAGAATACTTATGTTTTGTCACGTATATTAGGGGGTCCGATGTTACAAAACATTAATAATTATGTTGTTTTAAAATATTTGTATCGAGGCGCAAAAAAGAAAAAGGAAAAAGGGGGAGCAGCAACACACATCCCTTCCCTGGTCTTGGGGGTGTCACACCCCAGAGATCAGTGACCATGGGGGGCAACAAGCGAGGGGGGACCTCGAGAGGCTCCGTGACCGGCCGCCCCAGCAGGGAGCGCGGTGCTGGCGCTGCGGGTCCGAAGACCGCGGGGACTGCGATGGGGCAGTGCGGGGGAGCAGCTTCGCGCCCTGCTCCGCCTGCCGCTGCTGCGGGACCTACCACTACGGCTGCTGCTGCTGCTGGCGCTGGAACGGGCAACCACAATGTGGTTGCCAAAAGGATAGATGCTTTCAAGGAGAACACAAACTCTCTTGTGGACTTGATTCGACACCTGCAACCAACCTACGAGAACACCCTGGCTGGCTCCAAGCCCAGTGAACTCGAGACTGTGGAAGAAAGGAGCAGCAACATGGAGCGCATCATAGAGGATGTGCTAGGGGCAGTTTCTGAGCTCTTTCATGGGCGCACGAAGAGTGCTCCTGGTGCGGGAAACGAACGGAAAAAAAAACAAAATACACCCCACTTGACCTAAACAACCTACCTGGCTGAAGAAAAACGCTTCAAGTGATTCTACATCATGAAATTTACTCCAGAAAACAAAAGGAAAATCAACCTTTATCATCTTCGTAACGAAATCTACAAACAAACCAACCTCTTCCCGAAAAAAATCACGACGAGCGGTCAAGAAAACTTGACAATCGAAGTAGTCAACCAGCAACAAGGCGAAGCACTTCTATAGATGACAAAGATAGGCCAAGTACAATGCCGAGTTACCGAAGCCGGTTACTTAAGGTAGGCGCACACTTGTCCGCATCGTACGGACGGCACGCATCGTACGCATCGGATTTTAGTATTCTTTACGTTATTTCAAATGGGACTGCGCCCATTTCACCGCATCGTACGCATCAGACATCGGCAATGCCGACGAGGATCCTCGAAAGAGCTTTCAATCCGATGCGTACGAACGATGCGAATGACATCTACGGATAGCCTCTCACCTTAAGCAAACTGCTAGTCTTTCTTTAGGACTGACTGGAGGGCGGAATGGAGTATTTTCTTTCGTTATATACATTTCCAGAATGTTGAGAAGGTGAGAGAATTTTGAATACGTCATGCGAAAGGAAAGGAAAAATTTGACATCATCTTCCACTAAATCAAGGAACAATCTATGAAATTCTCCAAATTCCAGACTTTTCCGGATTATGTTGTAAATCCATGTTTTCCTTTTTTCAACTTTCTGTTCTGCTTCTGCCATGCAGCAAACAGCTAACCACTACAATTTCTTCCTCTTCACTATCACTGTTCAATATTTTCACAACCTTAACAAAGATATGGATTATGTCCTTTCAGGAAGAGCTCAGCTTCAGAACTGCGGATGGGGAATGGTCCAATGCCGACAATGTGGGCAAAAAATCCGATCCGTCCGATGTGTGCCATCCGTATGATGCGGACCAAAGTGCGCAGACCCCAAAAACAATCTGATGAGTCCGATGCGTGCCATTCGTACGATGCGGACAAGTGTGCGCCTACCTTTAAACATCGCCAAAGGTCTCATCTACGTCAACGAATTCAACATTGAAAATGTTGAAGAGTTTGCAAACGGCCTTGTAGGAAACTGCAATGTTACCACAGTCACTGAAGCCTCCTTTATTAAGCCTAAATACCAACAAACAAAAGCCTTCTTAGTAGAATTTTCCCAAGAAATTCCTCCCGATTATTTATATATTCCAGGAGAACGAACAGATACCGGATTTTACCCCTACAAAGATAAACCAATGTCGTGCTCCAAGTACCAACAGTACGGCCACACTTGGAAAAGGTGCAACAAAGTTCACCCCATCTGTGGCAAATCACACCTCGGACACGTGCTTGGAGGAGAGAGCGACCTGCCTCCATTGCCAGGGGCGACATCGTGCAAAAGACAGGGCTTGCGCCAAGTACCAGTACGAGGAGAAGATTGTGGAAACCCAGCGAAAATTCAAGGTGGGGAAACGAAGAGCCAGATTGATCATGAACGGAGTTGACACCATACCCGAACAGAGAAATAAAGAAGGTTCAACACACTTCATTTGCAAGCTCTCTGAGACAGACAAACGAAAACTCATTCCATGGGCCTTCTAAAAAAGTCTCAGCTATAAACTCGGTCGAAAACCTATAAGTATCCGATCCGGCGGCAAAGATCACTTTAATGTCGAAATTTCCCCCAACAATTGCAAAACCCAAATTACCAGTATAACCTCTGTCAACGGGATGCCGGTAGAAATCAGTGAGCACCCACGGTTTAATACCATACAAGGGCTAACGTTCGTTTACGAATATGACCTGTCCAATTTCGAGGAATTCAAGAGGCCTTAAGGAGGAACATAACCTGCAGGATGGCCAAAAAGCAACTTTGATCAAGCCTAAAAACCCCAGCTCCATAGCACTGCTTCTCACATTTTGCCACTCTCTTCCAGAATACATAGAAATACCCGTCGAACAAATGAAATCCAAAATATACGTAAATCTCCCAAAACCGATGCTCTGCAAGAAATGCCAAGAATACGGCCACACCGTCAAACACTGTCCAAGCGCTGAAGTAATTTGTGGCAAGTGCGATGCAAGCGGGCACGAGCGAAATCAGTGCAACAGCGGCAAACTGGACTTCTACCTTCACACTGCAGGAACTTAACACTGCGTTATCCAACGTCAAACACTTAGCCCCTGGTCCTGATCAAGTGAACTATTTAATGATTAAAAATATGCCGGAAACTGCCAAACAGCACCTTGTAAACATATTCAATAAATTCTGGAACGACAGCTTCTTCCCTGATGAGTGGCGTACAGCCATAGTCATCCCTTTACCGAAGCCTAACAAATCACATGCATCACCTGGGAACTATCGCCCAATCGCTCTGACCAGCTGTCTGTGCAAAACCATGGAGCGAATGATAAACAACCGCCTCTACGAGTTCTGTGAAATGTGCGGCTTCCTCACCAACATTCAGTGCGGCGGCCGTCGAAGCAGATCAACCGTAGATCACCTCGTCAGACTAGAATCATTTGTACGAGACGAACACTGCGTTAGCGTGTTCTTCGATCTCTAAAAAACCCATGACACTACGTGGAAATATGGCATAATGAAAGACCTCCACTCAATGGGTCTAAGAGATTAACTACCCTTGTATATCAAACAATTTTCAAGTATTCGATCATTCCAAGTCTTAATCAACCACTGCCTCTCTAACCCCTATCAACAAGAGAAAGAAGTTCCTCAAGGAGCCGTTTTATCAGTGACTCTATTTGCAATAAAAATAAATCAAATAGCCCACGCACTACCTCAGGACCCTAAATTTCACGCCTCCCTGTTTGTGGACGACTTGCAGATTGGGTACCGTCACAGGGATGTGAACATAATCCAAACCCAACTGCAGAGCTGCATCGACCAAGTCACCGCGTGGACCTACAATAGTGGCTTCTCATTCTCCCCAGGAAAAACTAAGGCTCTGCATTTTAGCCTCCTGCCGGGCCTATTCCCAGACCCGTTATTGAACATGAACGGAGAAAATAAGTACACGAGCGAATGCAAATTCCTGTGCCTATGGTGGGACAGGAAATTAACTTGGAAACTCCACATAACTAAAATGAAGGACAGCTGCAAAACGATGATCAATGTGCTAAGATCTGTCTCCTCGCATAAATGGGGCGCTGATCAGCACATTTTGATGCACTCGTACATGATACTTATCAGGTCAAAAAAAGATTATGGATGCATTGTATATGATTCTGCGTGCAACACCACCCTCAAGGACATCGACACCATAGCCAACGAATGCCTGAAGATTGCCACTGGAGTATTTAAATGAACGCCGATACCATCCCTACAAATTATAGCGAACGAAAAGCCTCTTCAACTCCGGAGACAAAGCCTATCTCTTAAATATTATTACAAGATCAAAAGTCAGCTCAACAACCCTGCTTATAAGATGGTCATCCCACCCACGAATAGACGCCTGTTCAACAACAAGCATATTATACCAACGTTTGCAATAAGAACTAACGCGTTGATAGACAAACTGGCAATCGAGAGGAGGTTTGTAATGAATGACTTTTCTTATCGATTGCTCAACATCACAACGCCTACTTGGAAAACACCCCTTGTTGACATCAACCTAAAACTTAAAGAATATAGAAAAGTCAATGCCGCCAATACTATACCAGCTGGAATTTTACAGAATGGTCCACGAGAACTCGGTTGGATTCCTGTTCAAGAAAGGCTCCTCATGCAGAGGGCCCAATACGTATTCTCCTCGTTGTACCTTCCTCAGAGCAATGCTGAGATAGTGCGTTTCTATCCACCCACTGTAACCAACCAAAAGC
>JACJUY010008265.1:26185-38956 GCA_014220935.1 Platorchestia sp. MABIK | reverse complement strand
CTGTATCACCACACAACTCACCGCCCTGCAGAGACTGGAACCCAATAACTTTAGAGATGAGAGCCAAAATTCCAACAGCCTGATGGAAAAAAAGAAGTTTTATTTGAGTGCCACATCATTTTAGTAAAGTGTTACCTCGTAAGGTTCCTCAAAAATTGTATATGATATTAATTAATTAAATTAATAAATTATCCTCTCAGGTCACAACGATAACGAAATGATATGTTTCTTAAACAATCAGTCCGCCAAAAATTAGAGATATCACTCGATTGCAGCTGGGCTGAAGGCTCAAGTAAGGGCTGCAGATATCGCAAAGTTTGCCCTGAAACTTCAGGTTGAAAATGTGCATTGTTAGCTTCACGTCAGGATGGACTTTTGATGGCTAAGACCTCGTACCAAGGAACACAACTGTCTCATTTCTACACATCATTCTCACATAATGCTAGTAAAATCTATAACCATTTCTGCATATTATTTTCACATTACAGCTAGCAAGAAGCAAAAATTCTTTATTTTCGCGTGTTCTTCTCATTGTACGACTTGCAAGGAACTAAAATTAATTATTTCTACACATTATCCTCATATTGCAGCTATCAAGAAACCAAACTGTCTTATTTTTATTCGTTATTCTCACTATAAAGTTAGGAAGGAGCAAAGAATCTTCTTTTCTACACGCAACGGCGAAACTCTTAATTGTAGGATAATGAGAATCACTGCACGCATTACGCACACGCTCAAGTTTTCAAAACCTTAGAAGAACTAATGCACAGCTCGAGATAATAAATACATGCTTCGCAGAAAAACTTTCCTAGCTATCGTTTCATCATAAAACTTCTCAGTTTTCCGGAGCAGAAATACGAAATTTGAGCAGCGGAGTTTCTAAATATTAAGGACGTACCAAATTGGCTGCAGCGAGCACCAGGGAACAAGTGTAGTTGGTACAGCAGCAACAACACTAAAATGTACAGTATTTGGCTGCAGACCACGCATCATTTGTAATTGGTACAGCAGCTACAATAATAGTTAGAACGTACCATATTGGCTCCAGCGAGCACCAAGCAACAAGTGTAGTTGGTACAGCAGCAACAACAACCCATTTTGCCTGCTGTGATCAACAGTTAGGTTTCTTCTGCCTTGTTAGTCCTGGCTTACTGCCGGAACTAATAAGATGGAACCTGGAAGTATCGAACGAAATTTCCGTTATAGATGACTTTTCGAACGAGAAAGAAACTTGGTATAAAAAAGTGTACATATTTTTTTGAGTAGAAAAATATCCTGGCTTCCTTTTCCATGTTGGCTTTTGTTGCAGTGAATATGTGAAATGAACGAAAAAAAATCAAACTCTATTCAAGTTGCATGTGTAATTTCACTCGTATTTTTTCTAAGAATTTGTATACGTGTAGAGTGCATCTTGCACGTGAGCGAATTTAAAAGAAGTTCAGTATTCTTACCCCTCGTTAGTCCCTGATGACAGTTCCAACTAAAAAAATTAATGCAGGAAAATAGAACTCAGCTGACATGAGCAACGTTGTTCTTTACCTCGGTCCAGCAAGTAAAATACAGAGCGAAAATAAACTGAAATTATTTCTTTTATTGAGACCTAAGAGTTTAAATTAAGTTGATATATGTTCTGAAGTTGTTTCAACGAATGAAATTATAAAAAAACGAACGCTTGCTTACCATAACAAAATATTTTCGAGCAAAATTAATTTCACAAGTTCAATTCAAGCAAGGTCGTTCACTAGGCGGGCAGGAAGTTAATTTTTGCTACGACAACAGTTAATTTCACTTCGCAAAAGAACACTGTTGAATATTGGGAGAAATTTAAACGAAGTCTACCTGGGAAATTCTTCGTTTAGCAAAATTGCAATTTTAGTAGATTGCTAGGATAGAGTTTCTATTCCAGAGAAATATATGAAAAATATAAAAGCCTAGATGAAAGATAAGCAATTTGAGTGGAAGTCAGGATCAATCTTTGTAGGACAAATCTCGTACAAAACGTTTGCAAATATTTATCAGTCACTTCTTATCAGTCACTTATCAGTCAAGAAGCCTCTCTAGATAAAGATTTTAAGCTTTGTAAAAAAATTAGCTATTTGAAAGACTGAAGGAAAATCAATACAAACTTATACAATTCTACAATTTACAATTGATACAATTTTTCTTCGCCAATGAGCTTTCTCCAACGTTTGACAGTATTTTTCAGTCTATTCTGAAAACAGGACGCCTCACCTTGTTAAATAAGAGACGTACTTCAGAACACACAGTTCACTGCAGGGAAGGAAAACACAACTTCAACTCAAGGTGCATTAAGATCTTTCCTGAAGATATTAACTCTTGCGATGAAAATTTAACCTCCAGATTCTGCATGTTTAAAAGCAGCTCATTTGATCTAAACAGTTCTCTGCAACATAACACAGTGCTTGAATTTGTCCCCTATGCGCATTTATGATTCGCTTATACAAGTGGTTAAATTTTTGTAAAAATCAATTCTAATTTCTTGTTGAAACTTTAATATAAACCCACACTAGTTCTGCTCTCTACACAGCTCCAGACAGGCTCTACGCTGATGTACTGAACAGCAAACATGCTGTACATCGATTCCGTCCACATGGTAACGAATCAAACCCATTCAGTCCGCGGGGTCTCTGGGCAACGAGCCAACACTAACTACTCTTTAGTGAGTTTGAGTTGAAGTTAGAATTGAAGTTGGAGTTTGATTAACTTGCTCAAAGGAAACCTTGTGTAGATGCTCGTGTAGATACTCCAGTCGTGTAGATGCTCCATTTCCAGTAGGATTTTCAAACACAACTAATCATGCTTGAAACAATTTTTTGCGACTTCGAGTCAGTACTGGATTTGATTTGAAATTGTCTAAGTGACTCTATTGCTCAGAAATAAATTCTACTACTAGCATTTTCTAATTAATTAAAAATTTTAAATGTTCAAATTCTTCCAGCTGATTAGGCCACATGCATCCTACATCCGGTTTTAAGGATATATAGGGCGGGTTGGCCTGGCTTTTAGGTTATTGTTTCATTCATCGAGCTCAAGTCAACACGTTACAGTGCTTTTTCGTTAGTTTACAAAAATTGCGTGGGTTTCACCTCGTGTATCTGACTTCCATACCCTATAATAGCATATTATCGTAACAATGAAATACAAGCGCACTTGTCATTTTTATTCTTTCTCATAATCACAAAATTAAACAAATACAGCGACAAGATTCATTTTCTGCCTAGCAATTCAACCAGAGGCTACATCGCTTGAGGGAACAAACATCGGCTTCTAAGGATGCTTTATTTCCAATTCAAGCCTCATACATGTCACCTTGTACATTTTTTTTTCAAATGCCTTATAACTAACGCCAGGACTCCAAGACGGTTTCCCCCCGTCAAGACCGGTACTTATTTCAGACACCTGGGTAGAGTGGGGTATTGTGCTGTGAATTTTTCCCCTATTTGCCACCCAGCGCCGAGATTCAAACCCTCGACACCTTCACGGAAGGGCGGGTCCTTTGCACGGCTATGACGAGCACATCCACATCAAATTCATGGGAAGTCTCTACTTAGCTACACGAATCAATCCCAACCAAAGATGAGTTTCAAGTTACTCAAACTCTGAAGACTGCCTGAAAACCGTAGCGGCATTTTTTCATCTTGCGTTGAGAAGCACAGTAATTTTTTGGTTGTTGTCCATCAAAATACTGCGCGTATTTTCCTTTACTAATGAATTTTCCTCAAGTTNGCTTCAGTGTGGCTTTGTGATGTATGATGTGATGCTTAAATGCGGTGATTCTTCTATCAATGAAGCCGTTTTTCTCTTCACGTTCACATGCATCTGTTCTCTTGTTGCCTGGTGCTCGCTGCAGCCAATTTGGTACTTTCTAATTATAGTTCAAACGGTGAAAATAATAGCGACGAATAAGGTTTTGATACGTGACATTTTACATTAAAAGCTTTACAGTGAAAAATGAACGTTTCGGCTCAATGAGTCATTCTCAACAATTGCTTTGAAAAAATAAATAATTGAGATAGCTGAACCAATAAAACATATCTCTACATTCACAAATGTTGATCACATATGTCTTTTCTGGACGAGTAATGCTCCACGTTGCATCGTTTGAAAGCTTTGGTAAATAGAATTGATCACAACACACTTGGAAATTTACCTACGAGATTTTCTTTTCTTTTGTTTCTTCGCTGGTGGCATTTCTTTTTCGTTCGCACTGTAACATTGTTCTGTGATATACTAGACGCTCAAGTTTTTTCGAAAAGCGATGTTAAGAAATAAAAATAACTGAATGGAACTGCATAAAGTTAAGTTTTGTTCTTCATTTAAAGTCAATAGAATTTTCAATGTTTGTTTGCTCAATTTTTCCATCAAAAAAAAAAAAAAATAATGAGGAATGTTTGACATCATAAGATAATTTATGGTTTTCTAGAACAAATCTACAACATATTAATCAATGCCTTATTTTCCACCTAAAATTGTGAGGCGAATAATCTTGCGTCAGCAATAACTCACAATCAGCAAAACCATGTTTCCTAAAGCATTGTAGTTTTTGTTTAATACGTCTCAAATTTTTCTCCTCGTTTCCTTTTTTCCAGCACACTTGCGCTTTCTTTGTCTTCGCGGTAGCCAGAAGAGTTTACCGTTGCACTTTGAACAGTGAAGGCTCTGGTTCGATCCCAGTTTTGCCCTCGAGGTATTTTCGCCAGAGTCTGTGAAGCCACTCTGGTGATTGAGGCAAGATGAGCAAAAGAGGATAGATGGGGAACTCATGCACTCAATGAGGTGTTCTTAACTTACTCTTTCTTCTTGGGATTATGACACTGAAAAAATTGCGTACAACTGTATTCGATTTTTATTGTGGTTATGTTTATATACAGTTGTAAATATTTTATAATGATATTTCATACATTTTAAAAACATAAATTAGTATACACCTCCCTAACTGCAATGAAGGCGTTCTAAAGAGCGAAAGGAAGAAGGCACCACTTGGTTTGGACATGAGGTAACCGCAAATTTTTTTAAATCGTGCTCATAAGCAGTAAATTGAAAGAAAAGTTCTTGACGCAAGAGAGAAATCGAAGAAAAAGTTGTAGCTTCTCAAAAACAGAATAAATTGAACCGAAACAGTATTGTTCGTATCAAAACGAACAACGTATTCTAATTTAAAAAAAGAGACTCAGAGCCTAATCTTTAACTCGGTGCTCCACATATTTCCTAAATGAGCACTAATTCTCAGAGATACTAGAGTTTTGTCTCCCCTGAAGGATCATGTCGTACAACTTGATTGTAAAAACTGCACAATCAATGAAGATGCTTTTGTTATAAAATTGTTTTTTATGATAAATTTTTCGTCGCCGTCGTAACAGACGACAATGAGTGGAAACTTGGAATATCTGTACGAAAATACAAATTTGAATCGTTTGAAAGGTAAATTACATCTGGGATTTTTCTCCACTCCTAAATGTCATGGGAACCGGGAAAAAATTAACTGGCCATGTCATAATTATATTTTTCCTTACAGCAAAACTAGAAGCGTCGCGCAAGCATTCCACTTCTGTTTGCAATACGTCTAACAGATCTGATAGAAAATCATCAAAAGTTAGTTGTCTCGCAGAGATCTTTTAGGATCCTCGATCTTCCCCCTTTGAACATATTTTGCAGCCTCCTTGCTGGTGGACACTTCAATTCGTATTGTGTGTTAATAATAACTGACCTATTGAATCATGTCAAGTGCTGTGAGTGATACATTCGAGGTGATAATCAAATAATGTGTTAATAATTACTGACCTATTGAATCATTTCAGGTCCTGTGGGTGATATATTCGAGGTGATAATCAGCGTCTTGAGCATCACCGCAGGAGCTCTTCTGCTGATGGCGGTTAGAGGGGTGAGAATTGTTCCTAAACTTGCATCAAGTACGGTTTTTAGTGTAAGACGGACCTGCGTTGGACATGCCAGTCGAAGGTAGAATATTTCTGAGGCTGTAATAGTTGAAAAGAAGCTTCATTTGATTCATACTACTTGATGTTTGGACATTCCTGAGGCTGTAATAGTTGAAAAATGTTTTTGTGCGACTCATGCTAGTTGATGTTTAGACATTCCTGAGGCTGTAATAGTTGAAAAGGAGCTTCATGCGACTCATTCTAGTTGATGCTTGGACATTTCTGGAACTGTAACAGTTCCAAGTATCTTCGTGTCACACACTTCAGTCTACGTTATGACACTTTTAAAACTGAAATAGCGTGCCAAGCATCTTCGTGTGACACACTTCAGTCTATACAGGACATTTTTAGAATTGCAATAGGGAAAAGCAGTTCCAAGTCACTCACTTCAGCAGATATCAGGACATTTTTGTAAGTGTGGAAGTGCGTAAAGCACCTCCTTGCGACTCTCCTCGGTTGATATCTCAGTATTTCTGTAGCTGAGTCTGAGTCTGAGTCTGAAAAATTTTCAAGAATGAAAACAACTTCGATTGATTGAGAGAAATGAGTTTTATTATAGCATGCACGAGGTGAATGAGTTTTTTATGAAAGGTTCTTATTGTAGCGTAAATATAAGTAGGGTATTTTTATGAAATAATCTTCATGTAGCACATATATGGGCAGGAAATTTTGAATGATAGGATTATATCAAAAAATGTATATAATAGGGAATTTTCACTGAAAATAAAGTTTTCACGAAAGGATTATATCATGACATATTTAAATATAGAATTTCCATTAGCCCTGCCGTGGTTAATTTTCCTTGAAAAAAACAATTTGATTCATGGTTCACAGGACCTGCCGTGGTTGATATACCCGTAACATAAATAGAAACAAGGAATTTCCACTGGAAAAAATCACAATTACAGTCAATATCGACAGGATCTATCATGGTTAATTTACCCGTTACATAAATAGCAATAGTGAATTTCCAATGAAAGAAAAAACACAATCAAAGTCACGGTTCACATGACCTGCCGTGGCTGGTGTACCCGTAATATAAATGTAAAGAGTTAATATACACTGGTAAAAACACAGGTATAATATTAACAGGACCTGCCGTGGCTGATGTACCCGTTCCTGGCGTGGATGGGCGTGGAGATGGCGGTGTCGGGAGTAGGGGCGGTGGTGGTGGTGATCTTGTTCGCTCGCGCCCCCGGCACCAGCTTTGTGTTTGCCTTCTCGCTCCTGTGCGTCCTCATCCTCTCAGCGCACTCCTTCCTCGTCGTCAGGTCTTACCAAATTGAGGTCAGACTTAGTAATAAATACGATTTCAGGAAGCCATAGCGTACATCTGCAAAGAAGCTTAAACACCGTTTCAAGTAGCTACAGCGCAGTTACGCGTACACTCTCAAATACTATTTCAAGTAGCTACAGCGTAGCTGTGCATACCAGCATAAATACTATTTCAAGTAGCTACAGCGTAGCTGTGCTTCTAAGCTTAAAAGTAGGCAGTCACAGCGTACATCTACACACAAGATTAAATTAAAAACTTGAAAATTGGACAGAATAACCTCAATTTTTATTGACAACGTTTCATAGTTTAATTTTATCGTCTTTTCATGCGTGAAATTTTTGCGAAAGTGACAGAAACACACTGACAAAAGTTCTTTTCCATACTTGCAAATCTTCACTCTACGAGCTGATGGTGGAGATTAGTTTAATTTAATTTTCTCACTGAAGTAAGTGCAAAGTGGAACAGTCTGGATGAGCAGATACTTAGTTCGGGTCCCTGTAGCTGCGTAGTGATCTTTCTAGGGCAAGTAGCTCCTTCAGTATATACGTAGCAAAGACGGAAAATGGAAGGTGGCCAATGAGTAACTTATTATTTATTTATATCTACAACCTACGATACATAAAGAAATCACAACAGTTTAAACTGATAAATGAGAACTAAAATTTATCGATGTGTTGATTTAATCTAAATACAACCCAATCTCATATCGAAGAGAGTCAATGGCTATGCCAACACTGATTTTTCTGCGCCAATTAATTTCGCGTTTAAGTGACGCAACTTCAATCTCTGCTTTTTTTTAATTAATTTTTTGTGATTCTGTCGTCTGAGGATATATGTATAGGAGAGCTTACATCAGCAAACCTGACACTTTACGGGAATCAAAACATAACATCGTTTAAGAAGTTGAAAGCATAACTCTTGAGATCTTGGGCAAAATAATTAACATTACCATTAAAAGTGAACTTGTATCTTTGAACAAAGATGAAGGCCATGTGCAAGATATTAAATTTCATTTTTAACATAAGCACACCGTTTTGATTTATTTTGTGATTTTTTATGTTTCATGGCTTTCGTGCAATAGATTTTCAAAAAAGTGAAATAGTTATGGGGCACCCTGTAATAAATGTTAAAAATATTCTTCTGAATTTGATAGGTCTGAATTTTTCTTCTTTCGCTCGTAGATTAGGAGCTAGAAAATACCCGTAAAAAATTTAAAAAATTAAAAACAAGTTTTTTGTAAAATAAAACCATTAGGTACTGTTTTTATGATCGACTCATTATTTGAATGTTATAACTTTATTCCACAGGTCCAGGAAAAGATGGAAGAAAACGATCCGGAAGAGGTGAAGTCGTCTGGAAAAACAGACAAGTCAGATTTACCAGATGAAATCCCGCTAAGCGATACAGCTCTGCATGTTTAAATAGCAATAAGTTTCTTTAAAAACAGTATTGAGAAACTTAATTTTGCCAAGCATTTTTCCTGTTCTCCTCTGGAAAAATTGTGTTTTTTTCAATCATTCGGAAAAGCTAATTTCTTCGGAATTTGAATTTCTGTGGATTTGAAATTCTTTTTTAATTCAACAAGTGATGAACTTGAACTATTTCGTAAAGTCGAAAAGTTGGAAAAGATTTGGAAAAGAGTGGCACGGACAATATCACGAGATGCCCAGGTATTGAAAAGACGCATCTGCACCAAGTTTTGACTTAGTTTCTTCATGCTGCAGAGATCACATGCCTCGCGGGTAATGATAGTCTACTTCGGTTTCAACAAAGACCGAAGTGTGATAATTCCTTTTCTTTTCCCTAATTTCTTCCTTCTTCAAATATTGAGTATACATGTCTATTTATGAGAAAATGTCCACATAAATTATTAAAAAACACGAGAATTATAAAACAAACCAAAAAACTGTTAAGAAACGAGCTATGGTCAAAAAATAAAAAAGGCACCCTAAAACTAAGGGAGCTCCAATGGTCGCACAAGGTGACGCTTTAACAGGTTAAAAAGTGCATACAGTAAGGTTGATGATGGTGGAAAGAATTCGAAGGTGGTGTTAATTTCACATTAGGAAAAAAACCATCACAAGTGAAGAATTTTTAATTTTTACTCGATGACTGCTGCAAAACCTTCATCCTCCCAAGCAGCTTCATGTTTTTGCGCTGTGGTGCGCATGTTCAAGGTTTTCTTACACAGAATTTCATTTGTGATACAATACGTTGAGGGCATGCAAGCCTGTCAAATTGAAATGAAATGCGTTGAACCAGTCGAATAGAAATGAAAAGCGTCGAATTCTTCAGACTGGCATTGAGGTTCAAAAGTATGTCAAGGCCCCATTCTGGTTCTCATTGTTTGCACATTATGCATGATTAATGCATTCAACCACTATCATAATCAAGAGATATTATACATAGATTTTTATACAGTTTTCGAACATTCATGCATCACCATTTCGTCGTAGACGTGAAAGTTTCGAAGCGTAGTCTTATTCGTGTGTCGATTCTACCTTTATCTTGGATTAGTGAGTATCAGCGTCTCTACCTTTTAACTTACTTTCACCTGTCTTCACAGACGTGATTATCCTTTTTCCATTTAATATTCGAACAACTTGCAGATATTCACTTGCGTGCTTCGGATGCCGTACAGCATTTATTAATTTTTAATTGAGAGCTCTGCACAAAATGTCGATTTTAAAGTCTTATCTAAGAACAGCGATGTTCATAGGAATTTTTCCCTCATATGACGTACGAAGCAAAATTCTCATGTATTTAAATCCCTTTTTTGAACTTCAGGGATACTTTTAATTGTGTGTTTATTGACACAGAGGCTGACGATCATCGATGGTAATATTTTATTTTTACAGTTTTTAATGTTTCAGTTCTCAAAATCAATAGGAAACAGCTTCAAAAATTTTGGATGCTCAATAGCAATGAATTTGTCTTCAAAACACAAAATGAAACGTAAATGTTTTGCATTTACTACTGGAATAAAGTTTTTATCGTAGATTTTTGGATCGTTTCTTGGATTGCACGTACAACTGTTTTGCTTCATGTAATGCACAATTGAATGCAATGACATTGTTTTCTGATCACCATGACTGATGTTTTAAAAACTTTATTACATTATTGCGCATGCACAATTTCTCGCTAAATATCATTAGAAATTGAAGAATTTTTGAAAATAACTCTTACTATACTACTCATTTTTGAAAAATCTTTTGCAAGAAGTTCTACTGCGAGATGACAAAGAATGACGAAGCAACATAAATACTGGTTGTTTTTACAACAGACTTTTTAATCGCGAACAAACTCGGAGTAACTTAAATTCTGGTTGTCATTACCATAGACTTTTTCAATAGCAATGGTTGTCGAAGTAACTCAAATTCTGGTTAATTCTACCGTAGACCCTTTTCAATGCTAAAAAATTTCGGAGTAACTTAAATTCTGGTTTTCTTTACCGTAGACGTTTTTGATGAGAAGAAATGCCGGAGAAACTAAAATTCAGGTAGTTTTTACCGTAGACTTTTTTCCGATGAAACAGAATAGGGGAGTAACTTAAATACTGGTTCTCTATATCGCAGACTATTGTGTCAAATCATAGCCGCTCATTATCCGTTATTGCTGTATTCGTAATTCATGCTATACTAAGTAATTGAGAAACTAAAATCACTTGAGCTTTCTAGCTAATGAAGTGGGGCCTTTAATTCAGGTTATTTTGTACTCATCACGTCAGCTGCGAAACATTTCTGACATTAACATAATTTTTCAAACAAAAACATAATTTAATTTTGAAGGCTATAATTCGAAAAATTCAATAACTAACAATTTTCGTTTCAGTTTTCAATTACCGAAGATGCCATTGATTTCGTGTAATGATACATTATATTTTATGCCATGAATTTGAACTTTTGTTTCGCTTTTCGATGAATTATCGACAAAATTGTAGTGATTGATTCATAAATCGAAAGTATTTTTAATTCTTAGATTACTGTTTAAAGCGTTAACATCTTCGTTTTCATCTACAGCTTGAAAAGTTAGCGAACTGGTTAACAATATCAATGTTGGATTCAAATTCAGCTAGTTGTGTGTTTGATTTTTTTCTAATTTAGATTGATGATCGATGTCCCATTCTAGGAGTCGACTTTGTCACGTTGCTCGTTACTGGCATCTATTTTGACTCCTCTACACGTGTAGTAACATTCGTTCACAATTTCCTTGCTTAACTCGTTCAGTACTATTTTCTTTACTATTTTCTTGAATTTGCGAGGATACAGGCTTGTCAAATCAAAAAATAATAAAAATTTAAGGAGAAAATGCAAAAGATCTTTCTCTCCGCATGTAATAGTTTTAAATGACTTTATTTCCAAATTTGAAAAATTACAGTTTGACCCACTGGAGGATGATTCAGCCTTTGGAAATGGCAATATTTCACCGGTTTTGTATGAGTCACAAATATTTGTAATTCATAAATAGTAGCTAAAACAAAAATTAACGTCTAACGATGATAAGTTCTAAGTCAATAAAAAAATGTTAACATTATTTTGATCCCTGTTTTTAATTCAGAAAAATTTATCGGAACAAATTGTATAAAACTCTACTTCATCATCAGAACCCAATTGTTTATTGTGAGATACACTCAACTTCACCCTAAAAGTAGCAACATTATCCCTTTTCCTGCCGTCTCTTGGTAAATTCTTTAGCACAGATCAAATCAATAACTTTTTGCTCTCAAGATTCCTTTCACACACAACCAGGATGGGCAGTGCTGTAGGGTTTGATTTTTCCTGAGGTATCAAATGATAAAAACTGTTTATTTGAGCAATAAAATTAGGTGAAGTTTATTGTAAATCGATGAGTTAATCAGAATCGAATCTGCGACTACAATACCTTAAGTCGACGAGTGGATTCTTATTGCACAGCTCTCTGAAGTCCTTATTTTCTTCCTCGAATGAGAACTATTCCACCACTGTTTCCTTACACTTTGATTAACATATCTATTCGTGGAACTTGTTGTTCTCATCTACTTTAGTTCACATTATCCATGCCCAAATGTTGTCTCACGTGAGTCATGCACTTCAAATTGCAGCTTTAAATTTTTTAATTTGATTTAACTTTTCAATTTTACGATGATCGACAGTTCGTCATATGGTAAAGCATATCAAAACTTTTTAATTTCATACACATGTTTTCGTGCTCTTCGAGTGTCCTGACGAAAATTTTCGAGTGTCCTGAGCTGTCGAAAAATTCAAAGTTTGGACTGTACCACGATATCAGAGTTACAAATTAGTTTATTTTGGGATTGAAGCTTTCTTGCGTGAACGTTTTGTAACACAATATTTTCTTGAGAATCACTAAAAATCGGGTAACTCTACTGCGAAAAATTGAACACTACAGCATGGTGATGATGAATATTAATGAGTTGACCTGTGAATAAAATTTAACGATTAATAGAACAAGTATTTGCGGAAAATAGGATTGCTCTCTTAACAATGAACGAAGGTTTTAATTTTCGAAGATCAAATGGAAAATTAGACTTTCTGAATT
>JACJUY010008265.1:0-13367 GCA_014220935.1 Platorchestia sp. MABIK | reverse complement strand
ACCACTACCACCACCAACACCTTCACCACCACCAACACAAGCACCAACACCAGTACCACCACCACCAACATCAGCACCACCACCACCAGCACCACCACCATCACCACAAGCACCACCACCACCAACACTGCACCCAAGAGCCGCTCTTTAAAGGCGCTCGGCTGATGTGAGCAGCCAAGCCTCGCCAACTTGACTCTTTCTGAAGCCCAGAAGGCCATTAATCTCTTGTCCGAATCTCGGAGAAACTTAGCAATATTACCGCTGAACTTTAATGGGCAACTTGAGTGCGCTGCGGTGCTGTGACGAGCTGGGCTCAAAGGATGTCGTCCCTAATGTGTTTTGGTTCAAAGGACACTGTTCCTAATGTTCTTTGATAGAATATTTTGAGTAGTTTTCATTGGGTGCGGTGATAAAAAGATGAATCCGCTCACCAAGCTTCTTGGATTCAAGTCTCTGATGCGTTCCTTGTCTGAAAATCTCGGTCGTTCGTAATTACATAGTTCAGCATTTATAGAAATAATTAAATATTAATATGAAATAAAGTTCATTCAACCTCTCTGCGCATCGACAGCGTGTAAATTGCGATTGCAAGAAATTAGCTCAGAATTCATTTTAGCTCAGAATTCATTTCCGGTCATGATGAGGACATGAAAATGCTTCTTAAATGCCACAATATTCCGTAGATGCCATAATATTCCTTAGATGCTATTATATTCCTTGGATGCTATAATATTCCTTAGAGACCATAATATTCCTTAGATACCATAATATTCCTTAGAGACCATAATATTCCTTAGAGACCATAATATTCCTTAGATACCATAATATTCCTTAGATACCATAACATTCCTTAGATACCTTAATAGTTCTCAGATCCGAAAATATTTTTTAGAAACCATTATATTCACTACATAGATACCAAAGATTTATAAGAGTCAAACTAACAGCCCAAAATTGAATGCAGTCAAAGTTTCATTTTCTACAGGTAATATAATTAATTTTTCCCAATAGGTTTTTGTGTTTTGTTTCCTCAGCCTGCATTACACTAAAACGCTTGGCAAAAAAGAACAAAGCGCTTGCGAGCAATTAAAGTTCTGAGCTCATCGTCAAAAATTTTTGACGTTAAGTAAATCTTCTTAAAGTAGAACTTGCCCAACATCACTGGCTTATAACCTTATAAATTGCGTTTTGTATTTTAAAACTTCATTTGAACCCTGGCAAGGAATCATTGCAAAACCCGAATTGTGAACGTGAGGCAAAGAAAAAATTTTTTCCCTACAAATTTAACAAATATTGTGGATCGTTGTTTGTCGTGGTCCGATCGTGGGTGAGTGTTGTATGGCACAAAACACTTCCTTCCATAGATTTGCTTGCGTGATGAAGGATGAAATACAAACATGATTTTCACTGTACAAGGGTACAAGCATTTCTTAGTTGCGCACTTCTTGCGTTAAAATTTGATTGAACGCAATCAACATGCAATGGCCCTTTCTGTATTGAACAGATGTTTGAACACATAAACAGATGATTGGGGACTTCATGTGCTAAGCAGAAGTTCGGGGCACTCCTTGCGTTGAAAGCAATTTATGAGAAGGCAAAGTGCGCCAAGCCTCTAATATGACGAAGATCTAATTGGCCGTCTCAACTGGGATAAATGGGTTAGTAGTTTTCAATAAGCAAAGATTAATTTGAAACAACTCATAAACTGAATTACCGTACGATTACATAACCATTATTGTTAGTGTGAGTCCTACAGTCATACAAATTTCCTCACTCTAGTTTTTAGGTTCAAAAAATGACGTGAAACAATACAATTTAAATATTCCATATTTTATTCCGTTTTGCGAATAACAATTTTTGTGAACAGGTGCTAAAATAATGCTGGGGCTAAATTGCTTGAAACTGAACAATGTTGTTTTTTGCGTGAATGGATGAACGAAATGCAATTTTTTATTTGACAAATTCGTTATTCGTTAGTTGGTAAAAAATTGGACCAATTAAACACATAAAGCGAATCAACAGCGATCGATGATCATCGTCAATTAGAGTTTGATCAACACGTTCACTGCGATTGGATAAACTGAAGTTCGGTAATTAAATCAAATTTGTTTTAAAAAATTGTTGGAAATTTTAAAAATACTATACATTAACTGGGTTCATTAAATAACATTAATTTTAAAAGATAATTAAAACTTTTTCAAACAACCCATCGATTGCTCGTACCCTAGTCAACGTTTCAAGACAAAATATTCTCTTTGTGTCCGTAATACAGATGAGTTTCCTGCTTGACGGATTATTTATTCCAACGCAAACTTGTATACAAAATTCCACTTTCGCCTTATTTTTCTCAATAAAATGATACGGTCTTTAAACAGTGTTGAAATTTCTCTAATTTTGCTCGAGTTTTCTTGCAACTTTTCGAGGACTTCTAGAAATATTTGGGGAAAAATTGTAGGACTTCTTGCAATTTTTGGAAGACTTTTGGCAATTTTTAAGACTTCTCGCAATTTTTTGAAGACTTCTCGCAATTTTTTGGAGACTTCTTGCAATTTTTAAGACTTCTCGCAATTTTTTGAAGACTTCTCGCAATTTTTTGGAGACTTCTTGAAATTTTTAAGACTTCTCGCAATTTTTTGAAACCTTCTCGCAATTTTTTGATGACATCAGCAAAACCAGAACAAGAAGAGCTTGTGTCAAATAAAAACCGTCCCCTGTCGAAAGGGTTAAGCAAGTTAAGCGGAAGCACTTAATATTCTGGCAGTTACCCTCTTCGTAATTAAGCCGGATGCCTCACTTAATCTAAAAGGTCACAAAAAGGTCACAAACTCCGTCCCAGACCACTTTCATAGCTCATGGGCTTCCTTTTGGATCGTCAAATTATGGAGGCTTCCACCAAGTNTAAAATTCATGTAGAGTTAAAATTCATTTAAAGGTAAAATTCGAATAAAGTTAAAATTCATTTAGAGTTAAAATTCAAATAAACTTAAAATTCAAATAAAGGTAAAAGTCGAATAAAGTTAAAATTCACATGAATGTATAGTGTAGCACGAATACAAAAGGATCCGTCAAACGAAGTGCCTTTCAAATAAAGAAGTGTCATCGCATTTTAACGTGTTCGAAGCCTGGGATCTCACTTTCTCAGAATTAATGCACAGTTTTATTATTTGTAACCGCTTTCACAGTGTGAGGGATTGACTGAACATTGAGTGTAGGGAAGAATAAATCTAAAATAAAAAAAATCGCTCTGGACAAAGAAGTTTAGAACTCAAGTTTTATCGCAAGTTAAAGATACATCAATGTACTTCAGCAGCATCGATGTACTTCAGAATTATTGATGTATCTCAGCAGCACCGATGTACTTCAGTAGCATCGATGTACTTCAGTAGCATCGATGTACTTCAGAATTATTGATGTACTTCAGCAGCATCGATGTTCTTCAGTAGCATCGATGTACTTCAGAATTATTGATGTACTTCAGCAGCACCGATGTACTTCAGCAGCACCGATGTACTTCAGCAGCATCGATGTACTTCAGCAGCATCGATGTACTTCAGCAGCATCGATGTTCTTCAGTAGCATCGATGTACTTCAGCAGCATCGATGTACTTCAGTAGCATCGATGTACTTCAGTAGCATCGATGTACTTCAGAATTATTGATGTACTTCAGCAGCATCGATGTACTTCAGCAGCATCGATGTACTTCAGTAGCATCGATGTACTTCAGAATTATTGATGTACTTCAGCAGCACCGATGTACTTCAGCAGCATCGATGTACTTCAGTAGCATCGATGTACTTCAGAATTATTGATGTTCTTCAGCAGCATCGATGTACTTCAGCAGCATCGATGTACTTCAGTAGCATCGATGTACTTCAGAATTATTGATGTACTTCAGCAGCATCGATGTACTTCAGCAGTATCGATGTACTTCAGAAGTACCTCTTCCACTTACCGAAACAGGCAACGAAGTCTTGGCATGCCGGGATGTCACATGAAACGTAAAGTTTGTTGTGAAATACCGACCCAACTTCTGGACTAGAAGTGCTCCGATGAACTCCATGTCCTACGTTGATGAAAAGAAAAGCTCATTCCACATCCTCTCAAAAGAAAAAAAGATCAAAAATCTCCCAACAAAAGAATAGCTAACAGTGAAGCCCGTTTTAAGGACATCGTTCGAAGAGAATGACTTTTATTTTTTGATCGCGAAACATCATTTTAGCTTTACAGTTTTCTAACTCCAATGTCAAGTGCTTCAGACAATACTTCGTTAAAAAAGTTGCGCAGTGTTTTCAATGGTGTTCTGCAGTTCAGCGCAGTAAGTGCACTTGAAAGTCATATTACAGCAGCACATTGCGCCAAAAATCGTAGTAGCTGCAAACTTTCCTGACCAATAGTTCTTCAGTGATGTAAAAACCACCTGCGCGAAACCGCTGCTTCTGTTGCCACAAACTGCTGTTGACATGAACAGCCACTGGTCTCCCACTGCAGTTTGGTGCAGCACAGTGGAGTTCACTGCCGGGATTACTGCAGTGCGATTCAAGAAAACTGTTGTTAAAGCGGACTGGAGCGAACAGCCATGTCACGCTACTTATGCTTCACGGTACTAAAGCACTGCGGTTCTTACTCATTAAATGGGAAAATAAATTTCAGTTGTTTTCGAGTGTGATAAGAAAGCCTTTACGCGCGTAAATGTGTCTCGGAACAGCCTTACGTATAGATTTCCAATGATTTATTATGCAGATTAAAGTATTTTTTCCAAAGCGACAACCTAAGTAGACTGTTCCGTGTGTCCACTGTTATTTTAACTATACTAACTTTTGTTTCTAATACAAAGCCTCTTATTTTGAATACAAACAACCGCCGCTACTGGAAACAATTCCTCACCATTTTATAAAGCCAGCTACCAGCGACTGCGCTCCCCAGCAGTGTTGATTTAATTGTTGTGGATTTTTAATTAAGCTTTTCCCATGGGGAATCTGAAAGAAACAAAATTATCCTTTGTCTTCTCAAATGCTGAGACCTTCCGGTCTCCTTTGAAAACCCTCGTCATGTGGGAGCTAACATCCTCTATTTTCTCTCACTTCAATGAGAGTTTTGGTGACGTTACTTCCAAATGTTATTACGGAGCTTTGAAGTCCCCTCAGGGGGCCCCTGAGTCTCTCTCTCATTGAGGTGGCTGCGCTGTTTACCACTAGTCTGTCGCTGGCCGTATCATCATTCATCTTATGGGTTTTAAAAAATTATTTGCTCTACAATTCATCCATGTTTACCGACATACTTTCTAAGCTCTGATGATCTTGTTTGCTGAATTTCATCCCTCGCGCTCCGCTCCTTGTTATTACATGGGACAATATACAGTAGCAGTATTCCTATCATAAAACACTTAAAATTTAGACACGCTAGTTGATTATTAGACTAACTGTAATTTGTATGCTGAAATTATTCGAAATAAGTATGCGAGAATGACCCTATTATTATCAATATTTCCAATCTGTTTACAAGATTAAATTCCTGAGATGGAAAGAATCAGAAACTTGATAAGAAATCTTGTCTTTATATTTTTTACCTTCCTAGGAAACGATGCTGAAACGGATGTTTCATTTCTCGCAGAGTTTTATTTCATGTCTCACTATTAATACCAAAGAAAAACGGTGTCTTGAGAAGAAAAGTCTCGTCTAGCTGTGCAACATTTCGCGCCTTACTCCTAGTCACAATTTCAATGCCAAAACTAGCCTTGCGAGAATCCACCAACCGATAGCGAAAGCCCGACACGTCACTGGCATTAAAAGTATCGCGAAATTGAAGCTCAGAGCCGATCCTTTGCTGCGTCAAAGGCGAAGTGTTCGGGTTCCTAATGAACGCTGTTTCCGGTTATTAGCTGTAACTGAGTTAGAAACTATTCAATCATAGCCACCATATGATAACATTTTGAGCGGGACTCCGTTTGATCTCATGTTCTAGCCACGCATTAGAGTCTGGCTTGATGGTTCAGGAAGGATCATTCAAGCGAAAGCCTTTGACGCAATTTGATGAAGGTGCTTCACCTAACAGAGACAGACGAGCTCTGTCGCTTGTGTCTAACATCTGCGCTCTCTACAATACCCAGGCGCGACACGGCGAATCAATTCATATGTCATGCTGAGCGAAAGCTGCTCCACTTTGATCGATTATACAGAGCGCAGCTGAGCTTCGCTGGCTTTTGGCTCGCTTCCAAACGTCGCAGATGCTGCTAGTCTGGAGTCGAATGGCGGGTTCCAGAGATTTCACCCTACAGTTTTGCTGCGATCACTTATGCATGCATTCGCTTTGACGCTCGAGCTCGTTGCCAAAATCAACTCTCAAGGGCCCGGCTCATCGTAACCCAACAAAATACGATCAAGAAATCAGTGAATATTTTGCGTTGAGGATGTCGAACTCAAAACGAAAGCTTGAGACTCTTCATTTTTGGCTGACGACGTGTGAGGTCTCTGAACACGCAAGTTGCAATAGGAGTCATGTGATGATTTCAAACAGCATGACAACAGTTCACTAATAGAAAATGACTTGGGAATTCCTATCACCATGAAACTTGCCATGCAAAGATAAATTGAGAATTAGCTTTCGATTATCTCTCGTATTCGCAGGAAAATTAATAAAAGCCAGCCCGAGTTTCCAGAGAGTAATTAAAAAGTCAATCATTCCCCAAAAATATCGATGCATATCAATTAGAGCTCTGGCACGGAGATAATCGTACCTTGGGTACCTGTAATCCGTAAAATTAAAATGCTTGTTATTTATTCGTTACGTTGGCTTCAATGGAAACGACTAGTAACAGTGAACTGATTTTTCTGGACAATGACGAGGTATGGTATTTAACGCGGCTGTTGCCACAAGCACCAGCAGCTCTGCTCAAATAAGCATGTTCAAAAGCATAAATTAAAATTCAAATGTTCAAATTCAAATGTTCAAATTCAAATGTTCAAATTCAAATGTTCAAATCCATACGTTCAAATTCAAATGTTCAAATTGATATGTTCAAATTCAAATTCAAATTCGAATGTTCAAACGTTCAAGCGTTCACATGTTCAAATGTTCAAATTCAAATTAAAATGTTCAAATTCATATATTCAAATTCATATGTTCAAATGTTTAAATGTTCAAATATTCATATTCATATGTTCAAATGTTCAAATGTTCAAATGTTCATATGTTCAAATGTTCAAATGTTCAAATGTTTAAATGTTCAAATATTCATATTCATATGTTCAAATATTCAAATGTTCAAATGTTCAAATGTTCAAATGTTCAAATGTTCAAATGTTTAAATGTTCAAATATTCATATTCAAATGTTCATATGTTCAAATGTTCAAATGTTCAAATGTTCAAATATTCAAATATTCATATGTTCAAATGTTCAAATGTTCATATGTTCAAATGTTCAAATGTTCATATGTTCAAATGTTCAAATGTTCATAAGTTCAAATGTTCAAATATTCAAATGTTCAAATGTTCAAATGTTCAAATGTTCAAATATTCAAATATTCAAATATTCATATGTTCAAATGTTCAAATGTTCATATGTTCAAATGTTCAAATGTTCATAAGTTCAAATGTTCAAATGTTCAAATATTCAAATATTCATATGTTCAAATGTTCAAATATTCAAATATTCAAATATTCATATGTTCAAATGTTCAAATGTTCAAATATTCATATTCATATGTTCAAATGTTCAAATGTTCAAATGTTCAAATTCATGTGTTCAAATTGAAATTGAAAAGTTCATAAACACAAGCAGCTGTGCTCAAATGTGTGCATTGTAACAGCCTTAAAAAATAATTCACTTCATGAGTCATTTGAGGTAAATAAATTGCTTCAATTATTCAAAATGAATTAGACTGTCGTCAAGTTGAATAATTCTCGTAGATTTCGTTGAATGGTTTTCGTAGATTTTATTGAGAGGTTCTCGTAGATTTCGTCGAACGATTCTCGTAGATTTCGTTGAATGATGCTCGTAGATACTCGTTGAATGGTTCTGGCAGATTTCATTGAATGACTCTCTTAGATTTCGTTGAATGATCTTCGTAGATTTCATTGAATGATTCTCGTAGATACTCGTCGAACGATGCTCGCTTGGAACGGTC
The DNA here is from genome assembly GCA_014220935.1 of Platorchestia sp. MABIK. NCBI lineage: Eukaryota > Metazoa > Arthropoda > Malacostraca > Amphipoda > Talitridae > Platorchestia > Platorchestia sp. MABIK. Next base: position 5,242 of record JACJUY010008265.1, on the reverse strand, counting down.
ACGCTGGAAAACGGTTCTCAAATGTGGTGAAGATAAGACGAAAGAGAGTAAATGGGAGCGGAGTTACGTTATATTCTGTTATATATGTAATCTAATCTGCTGTATGTGCGTTTCAATAGCATCATTTTCATGGCATCAGTATCGTCAGTGTAATGATCACGCTTCGTCTGGCACAAAAAATTACGAAGCGACCAACAACCCAATCAATGAGTTCCCTCGAAAAACGAGCACATCATCTGTTTCTTCTCTTTAAACTCACTGCACACCAAAAGGACAATGTACCAAGTAGCCCCGTAGAATCGAAGTTGCAAAACATATCATAGTTGCCATCAGTGTTACTTAGCAAAGTCTTCACGAAAATCACGAATAGGGAAACAATCAGCGATTTTCTAGAAAAATATTTCCTGATCTTAAGAACACAAGCAAAATAAGATGAATTATGCAACGCTTGTTTAACAAAAATTATTATTTTGCGTTCACATACATAACGTACAGTATTTGCCGTCGATTTCATTTGCTCGTACCAAACGTCTACATTGTAGCCAGACTTAAGAAAACTTTCTTTCAAATTTTTTAAAGTGTTTAAAATGAAGGAAGCCTGATAACGAGCCAGCTTTTATATTGATATCCCTCATTGCGCTTTCACAGTTTTTTGAGGACTTCTTTCCCAATTCTGAGCGAATAATACTTTCGAAGTGTACTTTCGTAAAAAGCAGCATCGTAGGAGTCTTATATGATACTAGGGCTGCATTAAAACATTTTTATGCGCCAAATCATGGCCTTCAATCGTAATGACACGATTCTTGTTTCAATGTTGTTTAAAATTTCACATTACATCGGAAATCGAAGGTATAGAAATTTCCATATAAGCCCGCACTCCTTTAATTTGATTGGCTAATTTCCCTCGGGGATTTTCCATTATTACGTAAAATATAACTGCGGTAGTGTCAAATGCACACCAATGTTGTGGTTGTGTCAAATGCACTCCAATGTTGCGGTTGTGTCAAATGCACACCAATGTTGCGGTTGTGTCAAATGCACACCAATTTTGCGGTTGTGTCAAATGCACACCAATGTTGCGGTTGTGTGAAATGCACACCAATGTTGCGGTTGTGTGAAATGCACACCAATGTTGCGGTTGTGTGAAATGCACACCAATGTTGCGGTTGTGTCAAATGCACACCAATGTTGCGGTTGTGTCAAATGCACACCAATGTAATTTCCATCATATCGTTGCCTTAATCTTCAATTTTAAGCTCTCCATCTCTAAGAACTATGAGCGTTCCTCATTAAACTCTGCTAAGATGCTCCTTCCGTTGAATACGTAATTAACAGGCGCTGCGAGGAAGAACTTCTGCGTTTGCAAGTTCAGAACTTCTGCACGATCTTCAAGTCTCCGTAATGAGTGAAGCGAGGCATCATCTTTCAGTGTTTCCTGCGTGAAAGTCTTCCTAAGCTGGCGCCTTAATAACGCATGCATCGCGTGGATGTCCTATTATCTTGGTGTCTTCAGGGCTCCCACGATATTTGAACCCCTTGTCGACTTGGAAACATTCTTATTTAACGTGACAATTTTTTTCTTACTGGTGTCCACCTATCTCTTCTTTGTCTTACTGGTGTCCCCTATCTTTTCTTTGTCTTACTGGTGTCCCCCTATCTTTTCTTTGTATTACTGGTGTCCCCCTATCTTTTGTTTGTCTTACTGGTGTCCACCTTTCTTTTCTTTGTCTTACTGGTGTCCACCTATCTTTTATTTTTATTTTACATGAAATTGTTGTTTTATTTTGCTCTGCAGTAGAGGAGTAAAGGAGCAATTACTGTTTGAACCCAGGAGTTTTCACAAGTCTCTGTGTCTCACTGATTTTTGCACGATTAATTACGATGAAATTCAGCAGCCTTAGAGACAAAAAATTTCACAAGTTCCTGAATCCCAATCACTTAGTTTTTTTGTACAAGAAATTGCGATGATATTGAGCAACTCTGAAGGCAGAAATTTTCACAAGTTTATGAGTCTCAATCACCTAGTTCTTTTGTACAAGAAATTACAATGAAATTGAGCAACCTACCCTTCGCAGGCATGCAAGTAGTTTCGTTCATTCTGTTTCAGAGACGAAATGAGAATTTTTTTCCAATCGACAGAAAAACAGTTGTAAATAATTACATTGCCTAACAAAAGTCTCCATGAGAGGAGACTTAAACATAATAACCTTGTGTTTAAATTATACTAAAACTATCCCAAACTGATTGAATTGTGAAGAAAATTTATTGACAAAATATGAGAAGAATGTGCATCATTCAACCCGGGATTCCGGTTGATGGAGTAAGCGTAAAACTGACGGGTGCCTTTCAAATGAAGGGGTAAGATTAAGAACTGACGGGCGATTTATATTTGAACTATGTTGGCGACTAGCGACTGACGGGCGACTAACATTTGCAGGGTAAAGCGTAGCTGATGAGTGACTAATATCTAAAAGATGTGAGTGACAAGCATATGACTGGTGACTAACATTAGAAAGGTTAAACGTAAGAACTAACCGGCGACTAACATTTGGATGATAGCCACTAACATCTGACTGGAGATTAACATCGGAACTACGTTAATCGGTCCTTCAGTTTCACGAGATCCTGGAAACAAACTTCAACTTATAGGGAGAAAACTTGTCCCAGTTTCAAATCCACCATAATGCTTGATTCCAGTCATGAGTAACTAATTTTTCGCCTAGGTTGAGGTTCATTTAAGATGTTATATAACGTGAGGACCAACTATATCTTTAGGTAGTTTGGATACGTATCAACATTAAGTATCAGGTACTCAGACATTTTGTCTTTAGAAAACTACAGGAGTGCAGGAGAAGTTTTTGAGAAGAAAGCTCATTTACAAATAAGCATCATAAGGTTTCGAGAAAATTCTGAATGATTTGTTTTTCTATTGATCTTTGAATTCAAAGGGAGCTGTGATAAATTGATCGCAAGATTCACACTCAAAAACAGATGAACGAAAACAGTTGTGTGAGAGTGACATGCTGCTTCTCTAATTTATGCAGAATATTATCTTATCTAATCCTAGCACAAGATTGTTTTTGTATGCCTTAAACAGTTAAAATTCACGTTCCCCTTAGTTGTAGCTCAATTTTTACAGCATAAAATACGATATAAAAATAAAGTATAAATTTTTTACTAAGAAAATCAAACACAAATCCAAACATTTCTCCCCAATCGAGTTACATTTCTGTACCTGCTGCACTTCGCACAGCACACACGGTCCTTGACTGGCTCCTGGTTACTCACAAAAATAACGTAACATCCTCCCCAGCTCTGCTTTTTTCTGAACAACAAAATAAACAAGACTTCTGCATTTCGAATATGGCCTGACTTTGAGTGCGCTCCGTTAGCTTTTTGTATTTCTCGCGTTAAAATGCGTAACAATAAAACGAATTTCTCCAGAAATACAAGCATTGTTCAACCTTCTCTAGTTTACACTTTGAATTTTATTTTTACGGATACATTTCCTCAGTGAATTAATTTTTGGTCAGCTCACACAGCCAAACGCCTACTGCATAGGTCAAACATAAATAGAGCCAATAGATTTTATCAACCCAATTCGGTACGTTCTCCTACAAAGTGGCCGCTCTCACGACGCAAAGTTTGATTCTATAGAACGGTTTCTTCCTGTGGGTGGTCCTCTGACACGCGCTATCACAAATGCACACATTTGGCTCTCCATTAGCATGAGCAATAATGGGCTGCTCTTCCAAACGAACTTTAGTTGCAGTTTTAGAGCAAAGCGAATGTGCAGTTAAACACTGAAGCGAAGCGCAGCTAACGCAAAGTGTGCTTTGGGCACACAACAACAGCTGAGGCAGCACACAACAAGTCCACGTCATCTTGTGACAGCACACAAGTCCACGTCATTTTGAGGCAGCACACAACAAGTCCACCTTATTTTGAGGCAGCACACAACAAGTCCACGTCATTTTGAAGCAGCACACAACAAGTCCTCGGAATTTTGAGGCAGCACACAACAAGTCCACGGTATTTTGATGCAGCACACAACAAGTCCACGGTATTTTGAGGCAGCACACAAGTCCACGGCATTTTGAGGGACTGCGGGATGTTGACGTTCAGGTTTGGTCGGTCTGAGCCGATCCCAACATCCCCGGATTTGCCTGCAGTCACTCACGCGGCCGGAATTTCGTTGCACCGCAAATCCAGAAAAACCAATTCCAAACGCGACCCACGAACGTTATTAGAAAGGAAACAGCGCCGCTAATGCATCCAAAGTGAGAAAACACAACAATCTTGAAAACCCTGCGGTTTTATTGCACTGAAATACGTAAAATGAATGTGTATTCGCTTGGTAAAGTGAGAAAAAACGAAACAATCTTGAAAATTCTGTGGTTTTATTGCACTGAAGAACTTCAAATGAATATGTATTCGCTTGATTGTATTTTCTTCAAACCATGCAGCTACAAAAATATCCGTTTAAGTAACAATGATGTAATGTTTCCAAATGTTGAGAAACAACTCAACATATTGCAATGAATCAATATGGTATGACCCAAAATGTTCCAATAACTCAACATTCTACCTCAATTTAACATGCTACGTCACCTCAACATGTTACAATAACTCAATAAACTACATCCCAGCATGTTACAATAGCTCAACATACGGCAACAACTCAGTATGTTACAATGACTTAAAACCCTTCAATAGATAAACACACTGCAACAACTGAACATGTTCCAATAACTCAACATACGGCAACAACTCAACATACGGCAACAACTCAACATATGGTAACAACTCAACATACGGCAACAACTCAACATACGGCAACAACTCAACATACGGCAACAACTCAACATACGGCAACAACTCAACATACGGCAACAACTCAACATACGGCAACAACTCAACATACGGCAACAACTCAACATGCTCCAACAACTCAACATACGGCAACAACTCAACATATGGGAACAACTCAACATACGGCAACAACTCAACATACGGCAACAACTCAACATACTCCAACAACTCAACATGCTCCAACAACTCAACATACGGCAACAACTCAACATACGGCAACAACTCAACATGCTCCAACAACTCAACTGGTAAGAACAACTCTGCATGTTGTTCAGCGCAGATGAAACTAACAGAAATACGTTAATTAATGCTCTACGTTTACTGGATAAGAAAGGGTTCTATATGCGTCAGGAGTGTAAGCGAATTCAGA
>JACJUY010008264.1:8895-40713 GCA_014220935.1 Platorchestia sp. MABIK | reverse complement strand
GTAGGGCGTGACTTGGGGACGTGTAAAATAAGAAATGGGGTGTGTAGGGCGTGACTTGGGGACGTGTAAAGTGAGGAATGGGGTGTGTAGGGCGTGACTTGGGGACGTTTAAAGTGAGGAATGGAGTATGTAGAGTGTTGTATACTCGGGTATGCAGCGTGTTAGGGGGTGTGCAGAGTGGCATAGTGCATGCAGAGAACCGAGATAAGGCCGTAGAATTCCCTTCTGTGAACCAACTTTGACGTCATAAGCTCCTTCTGTCATGAGCTTAAGTGCAGCCACAAATACGAGTAAATTGTCGTAGGTGAACATTTAGCCTGTGGATGGAGGGACGATATTATTTCAAGCAAACTTATACCATTGCGTCAATTTGACTCCAACCTTGTTATTAAGGAAACAAAGCACACAAAGGTTAACCAGTTTCAGTTATTTGGGAAAAGTCACAAAGACATGTTCAAATATTTCGACAAAACTTGCAGTTATTTGACTTTAAAATTCAGTTGGGGTCATTTTGACCCCACCGTGCAACCACAGGTTAACAAGTTTCTCAGACAACTAACTGGTTCATTAACACATTCATTGCGGTATGACCAACCGGTGAATCGTGCTTAAGTTTTTCAAGGTGCAAAACGACTCATCGATGGGTCGTTTGACAATTTTCTAACAATCTTTATGATTTACTGCTATTTATTTTATCCAGTTAAAGTTCGCTATTTGTAGAATTTTGAACAACATTCGACTTTAAATTTGAGTTGGATATTAAACTTCAGTTCAAGTCAGTGTATTAAACACGATTCCCTGACCTCGAAGTCGCCATCGGCTCGCAGAGGAGCCTGCGCGAAGGCCCATGTGAGTCCCTGGAAGTTGTGTAGGGACCAGATGGGCGTCAGGATGATGGCCCCGCTCGCGTCCTCTCGCTTGATGAAGGCGCTCAGGGAACCGAGCTTCGGCTCCACGTCGTCTGTCAGAGGCTCGAACATCAGGTACCTGACACAATCCAAAGAAGAGTATTGAATTTAACAAAAATATTTCCCTTGTAATGAATAAAATGGGCGCCTCAAACCAAGGAAAAGAGTCGAATTTAATAAAAACCATTCATTTCCACGTCGTCTGTCAGAGGCTCGAACATCAAGTACCTGACACAAACCAATGAAAAACATCGAATTTAATAAAAACCAATAAATGAAATGGGCACCCCAAACGAAAGAAAAACGTCGAATTTAACAAAAATATTTCGTTTGCGATAAACGAAATGGGCGCCACAGACGAAGCAAAAACGTTGAATTCAACAAAAATATTTCATTTACAATGAGTAAATGGTCGATATCTATGTTTTAACTGTGATTGTCCCCAAAACATGTATGTGATTTAGAATAATTCGTAATGAATAAAATTATCGGTATTTTATGTTTGAACTGTGGTTGTCTCCAAAACAAGTGTGGGATTCAGAAGAAAAAACGTCGTTTGATATACGCGCTGGATTGTCTCATTAGAGGGAAACAAAGTTAAATTTACTTGTGATTCTTTTTCGAGAACTGTTCAACTCACACAACACGCTTAAATATCTATCAGGACACAGATAATTGAGTGCCAAGACTCTTGGAAAGCGGACAATCGGGTGTCAAGTCTAGTGTACAACAAACAAACATCGGCATCTACGTATGCTTTATTTCCAATTTAAGCCTGATGCATATCACCTCGTACATTGGTTTTCTAAATGCCTTATAATTAACAGGACGCCATGACGCTTTCCCNTTCTCTCAACAGAAATCAAACTCCATCACGAAATATTGCGCATTTCCGTTAAAGGAAATGAACATATTCCCATGAAGTTGATTTGCTCACTCGCGTATGCAAAAACCAATCTCGGCATTAAATAATAATTCAGTTTGAATTACTGACGAAGGTGGTTCACATTGTTCAACGTTAAAAAGAAGATTATGAAGATTCCAAATGAAGTTCGCAATTTAATATGAAATTCATACTGTCTATATCATTGGTTATTTTCACGTAGATAATCGCCTGACATGGGGTGCATGATGTATTTACCACGAGCATATGACTACAATAATATTTGCATAATTCAACTCACGTGTTCCCTTCTAAAACTAAGCACACTTAGTATAAAAATTTATGTTTCACCCAAAGGTTGCTGGGATCGAAAAATAACCTTAGATTTATACACCCTACACAGTAGACATCTATATTAAAATTTTATAAATCATGAAATTTATTTGTGTGACGCAATGAAGATTTAGCGCTCAACTGATTTGATAATACCGAGATTAATTGAAGTAGCACCAGATGTTGAAGTAATAATTTCCTTCCTACAGCAAGTACATCGTTCAAAAAAAAAAATAACCGACGAATTCAGCAAATAATCATTTCAACAAAATTCAAATTTTCACTCTGGAATATTGGAGTTTAGTATAATGCTGTTGAAAATATAGAAAATCAAAATGAAACCTTACTTTAATTGTCACATGTGCGGCGTTCTTTCTATCTTTAGGTGACTAAAATTAGACTGAGAACGAATGAGCATCATCTTTAAAGATTATCACACACTCTAAAAAAAATCCACTACATTTAATTATTTATTATTCTACACTCCGTCACTTAACCCAGTTTTACTCCGACAATTGGGAAAAAAAATTACTCCGCCTTTTGAGAGCAAGAAGAAATTGACCTTCTAAAAAAATAATTCTATCACCACTTGTCAGAGGATGTTAATTTTATAATTGACGTATTCAGATATCAGTGAATCAAAATGTGAATCGTGTTGCATAAGCAGTTGTTAAAGTTTCAAAATGAAAATAGATTCACACGAAACTTCAATAAAAATTTATCCAAATTATTTTTAAATTGAGGGGTATGATGAAAGGAAAATATTAACTTGACCAATCTCTAGATACTTCTAAACACTATAAAATATCAAACATGTTTCAAAGTTTCAACTGAGATAAGGCGGTTTCCACTAAGATTAAGGCATTGATTCCCGCGCCATCGGTCTACATATAAAAGTCAGTAAATAATAATGTGTAGATAAATCGTAGAGACATTCAATTAAAATTCACCACAAAGAAAATTTTTATCAAACACATATTCAAGAAAAGATCCAGCGCAAGTACTATTTTGGCAAAATGCAGCAGATCTCATGGTTCCAATACACGCCGATAAATTATAATCACAATGGCAATCAGCTGTAATTTTCCACTGAAGAATAAAAATTAATAATGATGGCTGCACTTCAGAACTTGAAAAAATTTAATGATAGCTAAATATGCCCAAAAAATATGCTCGGAAGACACTTAAACACTGCTACTTAAAATTTGGGGTGAAATTCACTGTTAAAAAAACATATGTCTTAACTGAAGCCACTTGACGCTAAAACAAAATTGCGAAACGTGTGCCACAGTGATGATACGAATTTCTCATTGAATTTAGAAAATTGGACGGCAGTGAATTCATGCTACTCTACATGCCTCAGTCGAGTTCACATCAATTATCCACTCAGAAATGGTCTAGCTGCAGCCGAGCTTCACCGCTACCACAAAGTTTCAGTTTCATGGCCCTACAAGCAGGATCTCACGGTACATGGCGGCGGCATCGGGCTCAATGCCAGAATTTTAACTTCTCAAACTTGGATTGTACTCAAAATCACAAGCAGAATGTAGCACATGGAGTAAATTCTGTTTACTGTCGAGCACTCACACGATCGATTTTAATGATTGAGAGATTATCACACAAAAAATTGTTAGGCACTGAAACAGTCACTCACGAAAAAAAAATTTTCCCATGCTGATAAAAAGGCAACACGTATCACACTATGCAATAGACAATTTATGCTGCTGTAGTGAAATATCTCATATCTTATAATAAATAATGATGCAATGTGTTTCTAGGCTGGTTTAGGTAAAGCACAGAAAAGCTTTGAATGTCAACCGTTGGGCTAGATGACGTGAACAGAGCAACGCGAAGGGACATCGGAATGTTTGGTATATCAAGTTTCTTGACCGTTGGACAGCTTGAGAGGGAAAAGCTGTCACATGACAGCCTTCGTGTTCATGTTTCACAATCTCAAGAGCCTTGCCATCCATCAATGTCAACAGCCTGCTGGCTCAGGCATCCCTCGAACCCACACAAGCATACAACACAAACAACACACACAAACACACGGCGACACAGCACACACACAGCGCACACAAAACACATCAACACACGCATCAAGCGTGGGAAAGGTTCGAAGGTCTAAAAGTGGGCGTGACCTAAGTGAGGGCTCCGTCTTAGCCATTCATCGACCTGGAACAGCGTGGGGTGCCTACGAGGCGTACGATACGCACCAATTAGAATTCGANGTGCAAGTGTGCGCTGATGAGATCTACGAGAGATTTTTCGCTGGGCTTAGCAGCGTGAATACAGCGCGGGTACGCAAACGGAGTGCACCGGCATTGCCGGGGTGCAGTGAGCAAAAGCACCAACAGTTCAACATCTGAGTGAGGTGACAAAATCGAAGTTACGAGTAAGAAGTCGGAAAAACAGCAGCCATCGAAGGGCCAACTTGCAGCAAAAACCGCTCGAAGCACCTCAGCTTCGCAGCGACGATCGTCATCCCCTTGGAACCACGTAATCACGAAAGCTGCAGTCACACACGTCAGTCCTGCGCAAGCTATAACGATCAAGCTCCTTCGGCACACAAGAGCGGTGAACGCGTTGCAAACAGGAAGCAGCACCAGCCAGCCGCTGGCATTGAGGCATCGGCGAGTGTCAGGACTGATCAGCCGGAACATTCGTATATTCCTCAAGCCCTAAGTGGAAGCAGAGTTCGCCTAACATCAACGGCGCATCATAGAAGAGCAGCTAGTGTGATTTTGTGGTATTGAGAAGTCGATTATGTGATCACAAAAGTGCAAGTTGAAAGAAAGAAACACATTGAAAAGTGTTGTGAAATGGCGCGCTATCCAGAGTGATTCTGTTTTTCTTTATTGTGATGTTGAAAGCTTCACGTTGTGCGCAGCGCATAGTGTTCCACATTTTTACACCTTGTGGTGAGCAAGGATGTTACTCTGTCAAACGTTTTCATCATTACTTCGTAATCTCATGTCATTTAGAATCTTCCTAAAATTTTGTGCCACCGTTAATCATTTGCTCACGCTTAGCAACTTATAATCTTGATTCTCGGTGAGCATTACACTATTTTTCTTTGAGCACCATGTCGCTTTGAATCTTTGTGTCAGGAATGTCATGTGTACTTTTCATTACGTCACTCGTGCCCTCTTGATCATTTCGTTCAATTTCTGTGTGCTTTTAACTCGTGTGTTCTACGGTAAATAAAAATAAATATGTGTAATCATAAAATTTTGTCGTCATTATCCATGCTGATAAATTAAGGTAAACTCGTGGTGCAACTATGCGAACACTGCTATTTCTAATTTTCATCTGTTCTGTCATCCATTCTCTTTCTGTGTATTTCCATCTTTAATTTATTTTCATTCTTCGACTTTTGAGGTTGAAATTCCTCTATCGGAAACGAGAGGCCGAAAGGCCCAGCCTCGTATCGTAACAGCTTGTGGGTGCGCGATTAGACGAGACAACCAGTGTGGCGTTGCAAATTGCAGAGGTAGGTTATAGCTCGCAGTGACTGCGGCATGTGACTTCTTCATTTCATCATTAAATGAAAAGCATTGAGAACGTATACAAAACTTAGATCCTGTTTTACGCTTTTGAATGTCCTCGCATTATTTATTGCCTTAATTCTCTAAAAATGGATGAGATTGAAGGATCATACAACTATTGATTCAATATAATTATTTTGATGTATTATTAACTTCTATCAAAGTAATCTTGAATTTGTGAGAATATGAAATGCACTATTAAAAAATCATAATATTGTAATGAATTTTTAACATCTTTTTATACAGCTTAAATTTGCAAATCAATATAATAATTCATGTTTTTATAACGCACAGAAATAATCAAAAGAAATTACTCAATTAACACTTTGACTGTGGCAACTGAATATTAAGTTCAACACCATACTCAAATTTTAAGTCAATTGTAGTAAACTATTTTGAGAATACCAAACATGAACTGGATCGTGCCTTCATTTAGCTTTGATTAAATACTGATGAAAATTGAGTTTGCGCTTACTGGTCGGTCAGCAGCATTATGAAAATTACCTCCGTGTTCCACCCGTGGCGCACGTCGCAGTCAAAGTGTTAATTGATTTCATTCATTTGCTGTATTGAAATATTTAGGTTCAAGTCTAAAAAACTGTTAAAATGGTTTGATCATTGAAAGCCGAATAAAATATTGCCAATTTTTCAACTCGCTACTTATGATAGAAAATAAAAATGAATGCGCATAAAGTTACCTGACTTCACAGAGTCAATCTTCTTTTTTCTGTCACTTCTGTGGCAGGTAGTAACGTTGTTCTATTTTTTTATGGCTTTGATAGTTGCATCATATTCAGCTGAACTGTTTAAACTTACAAACCTATGGTTTATTTTTTTTAATTTTCTGACCAGTTTATTTATCATAAAATACTACCTGATAAGCATTCAATTATAATGGGAAAGTGACAACAATTGAAAATGAAACGCATCACGAATGTATGGTAAATGGTAACATTCCGCTTTATTTTGTACTGAAATTACGACTAATTATGTGCCTAAAATGATGCCTAATTGCTTATATAACACTTAATAGCATTCCATATTATAGGACATTTATTAACACTTTGACTGCGACGTGCGCCACCGGTGGTACAGGGAGGTATTTTTCATAGAGCTGCTGACCGACCAGTAGTCGCAAACTCAATTTTCCTAAATATTTAATCATAGCTAATTGAAGGCACGATCCACTTCATGTTTGGTATTTTCAAAATAGTTTACTACAATTGACTTAAAATTTGCGTTTGGTATTGAACTTAATACTTAGTTGCTGCAGTCACAGTATTAAATCCTTCGATTACCTATTGAATGGCGAACCGAGTTTATGTTGGCTCAGTGGGAGGCAGTGTCGCTACCATCCCTACTTTACGACAGTCAGCCGAGCACTGCTCCGTACCGTTTCCGTTGCTCTGAGCTGCTCGAGGTTTCTGAACAAGCGCGAAAACTAGAACTCGCCCAGCAACTGCAGTCAGTTCTTCCCAAAGGCATCCGTCGCTGCTTCCAAGAACAATAATTGCCCCGTGTAATAGGGCCTTAACTTAACTAGCTACATTAGCATACTTATGAGCGAAAATTTATGAAATTTAGAAACAAAGTGCTGAATGATTATAAACCAGTGCCTTAATTATGAACTGGTAAAAATTGTCGACGTCAGAGTCATTGAAAGTGAGCTAAACCGTAGGGAGACAGTCATTAGTAACTTTCTTAAAGATCCTAATCCATGTGTATAAAAATATCTATCGGTCGCCTGAAGAATACTTCTTCGGCCGGCACTGGACTGACCGGTTAGGCAAGAAGTAAATAGAAAATCGAGCCTAACGTCGTACGACATGAAGACGAATGCAGACGCTAAATGCAGTTAGAAGAGTTCGTTTCAACTTAAGCAAGATAGGTTTCAGAAACTTGAGATGAATGAAACAGCTTCTTCTACTTTCTCACCCTAAAACTACTTATTAACAATTTGCCATAGATCGGCAGTCAGGATGACGAGGAATGAATAAAAGTGTTTTTTTTATAAGAAGAAAATTCAGTCTTGATGATTTCAAAGGATTTCAAAATTCCGCATTCCCGAAGTTAATATATCTCAAACGAGACGTAGACAGCAGCATGAGGAGGATCATTTAATCGTGTGAGGTGCAATCTCCCACGTCAGAAAAGTTGTAAGATATACAGGTCTTGGACGGTTACTAGAAGACATTTGGTCACAGTAAGAGATTAGAATGGGTTTTCCTTGTCCCTGAAAGCCCACATCTGTGAGAAGAGAACTAAATTGACCAACAAGATAAAGCTGTCATTCATAACGGTCGCATATCAAAGACGTTTATTCACATAAATACTGTAGCATCCAGTTTAGTCACTCGTTGTATTCTCCGTAACTAAGCCCAATCAAAAATCTTTGGAGATGGAGAGATGGCATAAGGTGTTCATAAACATTGGAAGTAATTTGAGACAGTGGATGCTTCTTATAATGCAGTGGTCGCGTCTTGGCTGAGAATCCTAGTGGACGTTATTGTAAAGCCCTCGCTAATAGGCCAATGTGTCAATTTTCGGAATCAATTGCTGAACTCGAGGATATCCTAAGTATTAAACGACCCATAGCGTCATGTTCATGTCGATATCCACTTTAACATTTGATTCTGAGATTCTTAAACTGAAACTGTTCTCTTTATATAAGTTTGTGTGCGAATTTTTTTAATAGATCTTAAAGATCGTCTTCAGATCCTAAAAACAAGGCATTTTCGGCGTTTTGTTAACGGTCTTCGAGAATATTACGGAATGTTTCGAGTTCATCACGCGTTAAAAAGAAGTGAGATTCATTAGGATCACCAAATGATGGAGGATCCCTGTATTTTGAAAAGCAAAATGTTTCATTAGTTGAAGTAATACAATTCGATTAAAAAAATGTTTGATGCAAATTTTCGTTTCATTTTCTCAGTGTATTTGCTTGGCGTAGAAACATTAAAGTTTTAAGAACATTGTTTCTGTTGCACCCATTCACTCACGTGAACGTTTTCTATGAAATGTATGTAGGCGCCTGGCTTCAATGGTAACATAACAGTCAGCGCTTGTACCTATACGCGGCACTCCAAAAATAATAACACGCTTTAAACTCTCATGGAGGATTAATTTTTCAGCCTATGAAATTAGATTTTGAAAGAAGTAAAGTTAAGGTCGAATTGAACAAATAAATGTTTATTTGGCTGCACTAAATGTCCCAGAGAAAAATTGACATGCCCAAATTTTGACTTTCAGCATCATTACATTTCTGGGTAGGCCTCAAACCTGATTCTGTATTCTCACCGTGTCCAATGGGATTTCTGCGCACATCACTTGAGTTACGTCGCAAAGTTCATTTAGATTACGGGGTTTACGACGGTACACCTCTGCCTTCACTCTGCCTCGAGGAAAACTCTGGGTGCGTTAGGTCTGGATAACAAGCGGCAAGGTTGGAAGCAGCAGCATTGAAAAACTGACTTGAGTGTTCGAATAAGCTTTGTCACGGCATCTTCGTCCCTCCTTACTGGTGCAAGGAGAGTCAGGTGTTGAAAAGGGGATTCAAACTCTCGATAGCGAAAGAGAAAGAAGTAGAAATATAAGAGTTGAGAGAGATACATAGAAGGAGGGAAATAAGAGATAGAGAGAGCTTCCTACACGGTACTTGCTTGATCAACGTGGCGATAACAACGACTAACTGGCAGATTCAATTATCTTAGTTAAAGAACGCGTGAGTTAATAATGGTTACGAATGATCGCGCAACATCGTGTGACTAAATTATCTTTATGAGAACCCAAAACAGGCAATACAATCATAGGCACAGCAAAGTATGGAAATTCGAAACATAATATTAGCTCACCACATTATCATCTTACCACCTGGCACACTCTATGAGGGAAGAGTCACCATTCGCAAAACGAGACACGCTGAACTTTGAACTTACCACTCACGATGATTGAGTAATAACGGCCACATTTTCCTTGCGTAACCTTGAGAATTACACAATCATTTTCTGTATTGGCGACGCGGTATTGGATGTTTAGTCTCGCTGAACATCCATAATGTAAAATATGAACATTAATTTTAATACAATCATCACTTTCGCAAGATTTTAAAGGTGGTCAATTAGCTCGCCATGCTGTTGTCTGGGTCCTCTATTTGCGTGATGTGCCAAAACGCGCATTTCGAACCTTTGCGTAAGTTTCACTCTTGCCATCAATGCAGGAAGGCAATAATTTCAGTCTTCCAAGCCACTATTGGGAATTGCTGAGCTGAATGTCCCCTTAAAATTTTCACCACTTACATAATAGCTGCATTTTCTTGTTCGTGTGCATTGTGCTTTCCGCGGGTTTTCATGCCCTGCTTCCTGGGGACAAGATTATATAGTTATTCCCTGTTATATAGGCATAGTTATTGCCCGTTTCTTTATGATTTATTTCCCTGCAAATCAATGAATTGATAATAGTTTAGTTACGTTGCAGATGCATGAAAATGTAATATGTTGGAATAGAAATTGAACTGAAAGCTTGAAACAAAGTCCCTGACGTTTAAAATGACTCAAGATAGAGTCGCGAACTTCGCCGGTGAGTAACAATGGAAATTGAGTTATGTCTATTAATGATAGACAAAACATAATTTGATCAATTTTCACAAAAAAAACGAAACACTCAATATTTTTTAATTAGTTACGAACCTTCCTTTGGCAAGTTTTGGCTCTACATCGCGTTGATTAGTATAACACAGCGGAGCGCAACACGTGCAGAGACTTTAGTGTAAAAAAAGACCTCTTATGCCCAAGGGTCGTTAACCAGCCCGCACCCTGAAGTCCAGGTCACGCTCAAGTGAAAAGGGTAATAGTGACCGCGCTCTAGGAGCCCTCACGAAGCCCTCAACAATCCTTAGCGGGAAAGTCTAGATTTTATCAGCAAATCTATTACCCTTTTCCCTAGTGTTGCTTACCTCTCAAATTAGAATTGAATTTTTACCACTCATATTTCAAAGTCCAGTTTTGCTCGCAAAATCTGTTTAAGGAAGCTTCCCCACGCTTCACAAGCTTCAGTTACCATAAAGGCCCTATTACACGGGGCAACCAATTGCCTCGACTACAGCAACTGAGTTGACGCAACTTGTGGGAGCGCTATCCGTATCAGACGAGGCAACCAGTGGGCGTAGCCCGTTGATGAGGGAGGATGTAGCTTGTAATGTCTGAGGCATGTGACGTTTTGACGCTTTTTATTTCATAATTAAATGAAAAACATTAATTCGAGTCCGAAAGCGACAGCAAGATTTGATCCGGTGGTCTTTATTTATGTCTTGCATTGCTCGGGCCTATTGCTTCCATCGGAGATGATTTGGACTTAAGTTCCTTTTCAACGATGCCTCACACGTAATAATCCAAAGGATTAATGTCTGGTGAGTAAGGTGACATGATCATGAAAATTTTCGGCCATCCAATCCTGGCTTTTGAGAGCTTTATGGTATGGAGCCGAATCTTGTTGGAAGACATAGGCCCTCCCATTGTCTTCGTTGTCTATCCAAGGCTTAACAATAGTTTGAAGAGTCTCGACATAGGCATCTGCATTGACTCTAAGGCTCTGTGGAGAAAAATGAAGAGGCCTTGCATTGCCAACAACACCGAAAACCATCACTGTTGCTGGAAACTTCGTGTTCTGAGTGAGTCAAAGCGTTGACAATGTTGTTTTTTCTTGCTCGTGGCCAATTCATCTCTATTTTTTCGTTCAGTTTCCTTCTCACTTTGCAAAAAAAAGAAAAAGAGAGAAAGAAAAACACTTTATTTCCAATAGAGATTGTACAACAAATGAAAGATCTGGTTACTTTCAAAAATCTTGCTATTTGTAAATTGCTGTGTTTTACTTCTATAGACACTATAAAAACGTGTCTTTTAATTTCATTAGTCATACTAGTCTATGCACTGGGATCTTCTGAAATAAAAACTACAGTTATCATGATCGAGCTAGTTTAAATTACAAAAATATAAGTCTCCTCAGATACCTTACGAACTCTGTAGTATCACCACGGTGGTATCACTACAATTTTGAACCTCTCTCAGAAATGTAGAAAATATAATTGCACAATTATATATAACCTTGTACGCTAAAATTGATTTCGAAAATGGTTATAAAATCCTTGAAATGCTTTTCGTTTATACCGGTACGTAAATGAGCAATATACCCAACGGTACACATATGCACCTATACGTGGTCACCGTTTTAAGAAACATTACATCAAATATGTTGAATAACTTATCGGTGTAGATTAGAAACTCCGTTCTCTATGCCAATACAAATCGCGCATGCATTTTTCAAAGAACCCTTAATATTAAATCGGTGACGGCCTGTGATTAGCTTGCTTGAGCCCAGCGAATTTGCAATTCACAACATACAGATTCAAACTAATTTTTCAACTTTGTGCCGAACTAATAGCGAGCATGAACTTAGAATTTTAGACTCCCTTTTCATATTCACTCATCAATCTAACTTCAACAAAGACATTAGTGCCGTTAAAGTTATCAATTGCATTACCTACTGACGAAATTCGGCGCGTGTGTGTGTCTGTGTGTGTGTATGCATACTGTTTTCGCTGGTGTATCTGAATTAGCCTGTACGTGTGTGTGTTTGTGTGAATTAGGAATATGCTATTGTTTGAGTATGAATGAACAAATTAGGCTTTTTAGACATTCAGTGGTTTTTGTGGAATATTTATATTACTTTTATTGTGTCAAAATAGACCTAGTTTTTTTCTTTTGATTCAGCACTGATGATGAAATTTCAATTCCGAAACGTTTGCAATAAATGTAACGTTCATTTTTACTCTGGTTCTTCTTTTTATTCTACGAATGCGATTCTCGACGAATCGCCGTATTGGAAATACAGATTACTCTTAATTAAGATCAGTAACTCGGCTGTCAGGTGAAAACTTAGTAATTTCTTTCTTAAGAGTAGTTGTGATATGCAACACCAAGCAGCTCCTGTAACTCTGTAATAAAATTTACACCTGGGATTCCTGGAATTCCTGGGATGTAGTTCGGGCCTTACCGGCCCGGGCCGCACCCACATCAAGTTCGCACATTTTCATGTACGTGTGTTGCAGCGTCCGTGTGAGTGAAGGATGCGTCTTGTCCACTGGTCCAGAGTATATCTCAATGCCAGAAGTCGCTGTATCGTCTATAATACGTTGTGAGATGTCGCAATGCAGTTAGTTTATGCACTTACCTACATCGTACAGGTTGCTTGCTTTCTTCTACTCATTCTAGTTTAAACAACATTGTAGTATTGGTTCCTGTGAACAGATTAATGACCTTAGCAAATTCAAAATATTAGAAACGTGTACTGCCAACTTAGACCTACGTATTTTAGTCATTAATCATTCATAAACTCAAACCTTATCTCAATGAAATACAGAGTGCATACCCTCTGAAAATTATCAACCGATAAATTATTATTATTATTTCACAATTTTTTTTTTCGTGCTTAAATTCTGCGCTTCTGTTATTTGGGGTGTACTGACTTGTCTGTTATTTTATTTGCAGACTTTTTGTTGAGAATGAGCCAAGACTCGAAACGTTCTAGGTGAATGCTTTTAGAGTACTTCTCCATTTCTTTCATTATAGATAATGCATAATTATAATATAAATAAATAATGACATAATGGATCACGTATTCAAATAAATATTACTACCTGTAATTGTCTTTAATTTATAAAATACTTTTTAATACTCACTTAGGAAGGTTTGAAAATGACATTAAAAATCGTCTAATATGTTATAGTTGTCACGTAAAGACAGAGAAAATGAACAAACTTTGTAGTATTAAGTAGTGTGGTCACAGGTATAAATATTCATTTAAAAACTGTCTCATTATCGCCAGCGCGACTGAAAATGATTTCGCATTGATGAAGCATTATTCTTGTATGTCATATATGATAGGGGAAGTGGTGTGTACAGAGGCTGTACACAATTTCCTGACTCAAACGAAAAAGGTGCAATATTTGTGATGAAATCCATACCATTTATTACTTGGTGTGTAAGCGTTAAGCTTCCTTTGTCCCCAACGTGAGCATAGAGGTTCTGTTATTTTGCACTTTACGACCAAAATTTATATTACCAAATGGGAAGTGACAATTAATTATGCTGATATGAGCACATTAATTTTTTTTGGCAAATTTTCTAAGTAAAGTAATCGAATTCAATTGGCGTAAATATGCAAAAAATGCAACTTACAAAACGTTTCAGCACTAAAATATTTTTTATTCAATTGATATTCAATTGATTGGTAATTTCTCGAATTAACTGCCAATTTATAATAGAAACTAAATGAGATTTGTATTGTTAACAATACATTGTGACATACGAAAAATACATTATGACACGCGGTAGTATCGCAGTAACTGCGCTGTTATTTGGTTTAACTCACTGTATGATTTGTGTCGTTTAAAACGGCTGTGACTTTTAAGTGTAAAATGAAACATAGTGTATTTTATTTATTTATTAAATGATACTTATATGGCAGAGCTATAGAATAATAAGTGTTCGCACTAGAGTTGAGTCACACAGCGACGTGTGGCACTGTTGAAGTGCGCATGGTAGTAACTCATTTTGTAATGTTTGTCGTTTAAAACCGCAGTGATTTTTAAGTGTAAAATGAAACATAATGTATTTTATTTTGTTTTTAAATGATACTTATATGGCAGAGCTATTGAATAATAAATGTTCGAACTAGAGTTAAGTCACACAGAGACATGTGGCAGCTGTTGAAATGCGCATGGTAGTGATTCTGGGTGGTGGTGACGAGCCGTACACGTTCACGGACTAGAGCACGCACACTCAGAATGTGCGAACTTGACGTGGGTGCGCCCGGGCCATGCTGGTGCACCGCCCCTCAACGACGACTCGCCGCTACATTTCATCCACTCGCAGCTGCGCCACCTGCTGCAGGAGGCTGTTACCCGCCGCAGGCTGGTAGTAATGTGGAGTCGGAGGTCGATCCGGGACCGACGCCAGGAACTTATCCAATCTTGACTTGAAGGTAGCCAGCTTCCCACGGAACTCCCTCAGTTCGATTGGGAGGCAGTTGAAAGGTCTTGGACCAATAACGGAAAAAGGTCTTTCATGGCGCGTCTTCACGCTGGCTAGAGCCCTGTTGTTGAACGGCGGAACGACGCATAACCTCCCCAATCGGGGATGCTGTCTAATTCTCAACGCCAGACTCGGGTCAACAAAGTTCGGTACCAGTCCCTCCAGCATCTTCCAGGTGTAAATGATTAAATAACGCTCACGTCGTCGCTGCAGGGAGAGCATTGATAGCCTCTGGAGCCTCTCCCATTAACTAAACCACTCCATTCCGATGATTTTCGGCGTGAAAGTTCTCTGGATTGCTTCCACTCTCTGGATCTCCCCCGTCGCAATTGGACTCCACAACTGGCAGCATTATTCGGCAAAGGGCAAAATTAGTGCCCTATATAAAGTCATCATGGCGCTGCTTCCCGGGCACGGAACGTCCGGAGGATCCATTCAAGTTGGCCTCGACACTTTTTTGAGACCGAGTTCATGTGCTTTGTGAAGCTTCCCCCGTCCTCTACGGTCACGCCCAAATCCTTGATCGATGACCTCCTCTCCACAACCACCCCACCAGCAGTTGTGTAGGAGAAGATGTCACCCGGATGGTGATCGTAAAGAAGGAGCTCGAATTTGTTCTCATTGAAGCACATGTTGTTCACCTCGGCCCATTCATAGATTTTGTTTAGGTCCTGCTGCAGGGCCTCGCAATCTTGCCTGCTGGCCACTTCCTTAAAAACTCTCGTGTCATCCGCAAAGGATGAGGCGCAGGAGTGGAGTAATTCGATGTCAATATCACTGACATGGACCAAGAACAGAAGTGGTCCAAGCACCGAGCCCTGGGGCACTCCACTTATCACTCGCGACTCGGCTGACCGGCATCCGTCAACGGCCACCTAATTTGCAATTATATTGACACAGTTCATTAAATCTGACAAAATTTTGTGGTTAATGTTGTGTTTCACAGAACTTCCTATACCGCATTACTGCAAGATACGAGGGAGGAGTGCGTTTAACTCACGACATTTTCTTATGATGCCTCGAAAAGTTACATTAAACGAATCTCCATCTCGTGAGGGATACGTTTTTGAGGATAAATCCAACATTTGTGCAATTTACCGATCTTCCGCACAATCTACTACGAATAATAACACGAAAAATCTTCGTAGCTCACGCCAGTGCAACTCCAGCAGTCATCGTTTGAATGCCTCACCTTACCCCCACTCCTTCACGTCTACCCTGCGATAGCTCCACGTCATGAGGGCTTCCAACTACCTTTCCGCGTCGAAGAATATATTTCCATGTTTTGTAATTTTAATTACGCACGATCTTACTCATTACATAAAGAATAAATGTAGAATTCAGTTTCTGCACGATTAATCAAGATTGTGGGCCTTTACACCAAAAACGGAAACAATTTTCATCACGTGTTTGTTCATAACTACACGCTGGCAGGGTGAGAAAGGGGCGAGCATGCTGATAACCCTGACAGACTAACGCGGGAGGTTAACTGAAATCACAAAGATTGATACTCCTTTCCTTAAAGCTCGTCGCTTTAGGCGACGAATCCGGTTTATTTCAAAATGGCACATTGAAGTGATTACAAGTGGGATTCGTCCTAAAAGATCAGAATATCCAACTACTTCGATTATACCTGTTAACTTATTATATCAGAAGGACTCGTAAGATAAGTGCTCATTATTGCTATTATTTCTAATGAGCTTCTCTCTCTCAACCGCCTTGTGATGTGTACTCTACATATTTATCAGCGTTCATTAGTTTCAATAGCAAAATAATTGCTCTTCCATGTTTAATTCCCTCTGTAAGTTTTGATGAATGAGAGTGAGACTTGGAAAAGATGATACGAAATTTGTGTATGATGCTGACGGTACTGAACGTGCACGTATAAATGATGGCCTTGGAAATACAGCTTTAACTGATGCCCTCGACACACGCTAACCGAAGATGATCGTTTGCTCACGATGACTGCAGTGAATAATTCAATCATATTATTTGAAAAATAAATTTTATAATTATATCAATATAGTTTGTCTCGTTAGAGGCGGGCGGTAGCACATACCAAAAGTGATGTTGAAATGATTTCTAAAAGCACATAATTTGATTGTGAAAAATATCTACATATAAATCAAAAACCGAAATTCAATACCGCAGCAGTGGAATGAAAAACTACCCTGAAGAAATTTAACACTTTCCTGTAAATAAGTGATGTGAGAAACTGATGTTAGAACGCATTTTCAAACCTACAAGTAAATTAATTTTGTGGCCCTAATAAAAGCCAAAATTCCTCTTAACTCACCGGACTGTAAGAAAATACGGTTGTTTAAATTCGGAAAGCTCATGAAAAACACATTAGAGAACCAAAATGGCTAAAATTTGTTTTCATTATACAAGTATAGGTACGACACGAAGGATTTAAATTAACAAATCCCAGAATAAATCCAGGTTCTATTATTCGTTGAAAAATCATCATGGTGCATTCAGCGAAAGTAATAATGTAATGTGGTCATTTAAAAGATAGCGAAAAACTCGGAGAGGAAATCATTGCATCCTGAACAACTTTCGTTTACCCTGAATGTAGTTTCTTGTGAGTTTTTTCTTTAGAGGTATTCAAGCTAGGCTTTGTATCTCGCAAGATTAACAGAATAAACAGTCACGGTCTCAGTCGAAAGAATTCTAAAATTATTCAAATTTATCTAACGTAGTTAAACTTCGTAGACTTATGAGGATAAATGAGAAAGTAATTCAAAATACAGTAAAGTAAAACTCACAGTCCTTCGAAAAACTAGGACATTTCAATTATCATTTTTACAACTCCCTAACGTCCGCCGCTGATGCAACGTAAAAATTCTGGTTATAGACACATTTCGACCAAGCCGAAGAGAGTAAATCCTGACTGAGCCTTGCAATGGCTACTTTCCAAAACAAGACAACACCTGGTGCTACCATCTAAAGGAAATTTTCAGCTTACAGTAGCAGTAAAATATGTGAAAACCCAAACTATGAAAAACTGCTTCTGCAAACTTCACGTCTCGAGCAGGAAATTACGAAAACTTAACAGCAACAGTTTTCCAAAACAGACCTAAAGTCAGGCCGTAAAAATGGGAGTTGGAGGCCATACGTGGAACTGCGTCCAGTCCGCTCAGTTAGCAGATAAGGTGGTGGGGAAATTGTGACAGCAGCGCAGGCATATAAATGTGAGGTCGACACCAAATGTGTCCGCGGGACAAGCTTTTTTCTGGACACTGACGTTGAAAATGAAATGGACTACAAATGAGGAGGTTACATTACTCGGCGGCGGTACACACGAGAACGCTCGCCCTAATGGAGCGCCACTCCATGAACAGCTCGCATCGGCCTCCAGGTACAAAGTGCCTGATGGACTCGAACGAAAGAAGCGCAGTCGAGTGGAATAACAATGATTGTTTGAGAATACCGAGAGGCTGCGCAAACATTTGATCCCGATTTTATTCCTCAGCGCCTTTCTCAAATTAAAGTTGTCTTCAAACGAGTGGAATTTTTTTTAAAGAGCTGAACACAATATGAATCTTCACTTTTTCTTACACAAATAGGAAAAAAGTAGGCGAAGGAATCTGAATTTTTTTTTTTCAACGCGAGCTGACCTTCTGATAAACAACTGCCTCCTACAATCTTTGGAAAAATTTCTTGAAGTACTGACTACAGCCTAGAAGATACACCGCAGAGTCACTTGCCACACTTTATCTGAAACTGCTGAACGCCATTAGCAATTCAGCAGTTCATCAAAATTCAGTGCCTAATTCGTTGAACATTTCTTTTACTGCATCAGTTTCCTCATGTGCTAATCAGGAGACCAGCTTTCATAAACGAACAGAGTAACACACTGTCAATCCAAGTAGCTCATAGAAAGAAGAAATATCAAACCGAAAAGGATAGTTGCTACAGCAACCACAATAAACCTCAGCATTTTTAACGTAAAAAACTGTAATTACAATTTTACGAAGACTTCACTTGTGTTCTGTCGGTTAAAAATTAGGAGTTGACGTAGTGAAGGAAATCTCTCCTTCCTCAACTATTACCCTAAATATAAATTTTACATAAGTTACCTCCGTTCGTGTATCAATCCCCTAGTGTCTCAATTTCAACAAATGGTTTGTCTTGAAATGATAAATGAATAAAATCGTAGTACGTCATGCTTATATGATGCATACAAAAAATGTTCTCATTCACCTACATTCTTTAAACGAAGCAAGCGTCGCTACGGCCACATAAGCTTCGAAGTCGAATTATTAAACAATAAATTTTTGGATGTGTGCACACTGGCCAGATTTGCAAACATTATGCATTATCGCAGAGGCACCGCCAGCAATAAAAGTTTACCTGTCATCTTGTCTACCTTGCGTGCTGTTATTATCAACCGATGATCTCAAGTTCTAGTTTTTCTAGTAAAATTTGTGCTCGCAGCATTTGACAACTATGCATGGTTGCCAAAAAAACGCACATACTTGAGGATTTCGCTCAGAAAGAACAGCATGTACGGTAGACAAGTTGTCAGGCGAAGTTTCATCTTTCGCTGTAGCACTATGGTAACAAACAATTTAGAAAATTTTACAAACGGATTTTAATTAACGCGGAAATTTTGTCAAAAACTTCTGCCACTTCAATTGAACTCGAACGTGAACTATGTTGAGAAAGCCATAGGCAAAGTTTGATCAGCAGCAGCCTCACATAACCGCATTACTGACTCGTACACTTATGAGGCATTCACCAAATCAGCACACACGTAGCTCGCAATTTCTGTGAAGATAATTCCTGTTTGGATTTTGACTATGTAAAAATGTTTCCTTTGCTGCGTTCTTGATTACATCGGTTTCATGCGTCCTAATACCTGAGGGAACCATGACAAAGCTGGTCACGAGCCAGGCTCCAATAAGACGGACAACATCCTGACTGTCCATTCCCATAGCGTCTACCTGTCATTTAAGTCAATGGCGAATTTTTCCATCCGTCAACTAAACAGCATTTTTTCTTATACTATCCTCTTTCCGCTTCATGGTATGGACAACGTATATAGCGCATAAACGCCTTGTTGAACGAGTGTTGACAAGTCGGTCCTAGCTTGTTCTTCTCTTTTTTTACTAAATGTCGTTTTCAATTTTATTCCACTTTAAATCGGTTGAGGCACTGTCGCAAAATAGCTCGACCTGGAGGATTTACGCTTTCTGCTGCTAAGCCGTTGCGATATGTCACATGGAAGGCTACGTTCTGATGAGCTGCTAAGGTGTGTGTGGGAGAAGAAAGTTAGTCTTAATGCCAGTAAAATAGCTCAGATCAAAAACGAATTGAAAAGCAAAACTAGCCATTACGCATTAGGCGAATGGGAGTAATAGCCAGTTACTATTTGTATCACTAACATTGAGTTGCATTAGTCTCGATTTTTCTACAAATAAAATCGATCTAACACTTTGAAATAACCTTAACTGCCAACTAGATTTATCCAAAACGCTATGAGAGGCCAGATTTTCTCAGCCGTACATTTTTTACGAACGTTGGAAAATTAATGAATATTTAATAGAAAAACTTTCATGGATAGAAACATAATTTTTCTAACCTAAATGAAAGCTCTTCACGTATTACAACCACTTTAAACCTTCAAGTTAATCCCTGAGACAATCTGGTTTTAATGCCATCGTGACTATATATGGACTCTCGCTCAAATTCTGGCCAGATTAAGCACTCATTAAGCAAGGGCGAGCGTAGAACTCCTTATTGCTTGAAGTCGTCGATTCTCCGAGGCTCTTATAAATTTAGTCACTAGCCTCACTCATAGCGAGCAGGAAAGGGTTTAAGACCATGCACAGCAGTAAACTGATATGAATATCAACATCAGTTATTATTCATTATAGAATATCATGACGCTCATTCACGGGGTGACACGGGATGAGGCTCATTCAAGGTTTCACATGAACTATTTGCCGTCGCTGAAAGTGGAGCTTATTAACTAACAGCAGCACTTGGATGGAACATTCGGCTGATCCTCATTGAGTGCCAAAGTTCGAGGATCCCAACCATAACAATCCTAATTACGCTCTCGTGAATGCGTTGTGTCTTCATAATTCTAGGTCAGCAATCCTGCACACACCCTCAAAAAGGTCAAGTCTCGAGATATTCGGAGATAGCCTCTTCAGAGCTCTAACCCAGTGGAATAGTGAATAAATCAGCAAATAATAGGCATGACAAAGCTGTGTAGTGTGTCAGGCGCACTAGTGGATTGACTTCCCTGACTATGAAGGCAAGAAATCAAGAAAATATTTGTTGACGAGAATGTGCTCTCAGTTTCTTTGCACCAGGATGTTAAACGGAAGTAAACAATTATCCATAGCCTTAACATTTAGTCTCGAAAAAAGTTCACAAAACAATTTTTTTACAGCAACTGTTAAAAGCCTTGGTAGATAGCTAGAACACCAAGTTCATCATTCCAGGTATTTATCACAATGGAGACAAGAAATACTTCAGTTACAGAGACCAGATAATGGAGCAGCAAAATTAACTGCGAGACACTACAGAAACAGATCTAAAATGTCATAATGAGACTCGTGCTTGCCGCTGATGAAAATACAAATAGAAATATTACAAGTGTTGCTTAAAGAACGTCTACTGCAATAATGGTGGTTGAGTACTTAGTTAACAACGTTTTTTTGTAAGTGAAGAATGATTAAAAAACTAGCTTCTTTTCGAAACAACGGTCCTATTTCAATGTCAGATTGAGGAACTTTGCCAGGCATTTATGATGCTCAAAGGCATTAACGCTGTTGCACTCATCAGTAAAATATGATGCACGAATTAATGAATGGATTATTCCAATATCCTGTGGATGTTGCTGTGAGGTTTCACTGGTAGACCGCGTGTCTTCCTTTTCAAATTACCGTGTGACGCAGTGGTTAAGGCATCGCCCTTCCATGAAGGTGTCGAGAGTTCGAATCCCGGCGCTGCGCGGCAATTTCCCCGTTGGGTATTAAGGGAAAACTCAAGCACAATACTCCCCCCCCCCCCATGCACTCAACACAGGTGTCGGAAATGGGTGCTGGCTTTGCGGGGGAAACCGTCATGGTGTCCTATATATAGTGTTAGTTATAAGGCATTTGAAAAAACAATACACAAGATGATATGTATCAGGCTTGATTGGAAATAAAGCATCCTCAGATGCCGATGTTTGTTTTGTTTGTTTGTTTATGACTTGAACTATGTTTGAATGAAAGAAACTCATTTCTCAAGCTAAAAACTGCTGGGAAACAGCGTTTTAAGATCAGCGTTTGGGTACGAGCTCCCCCTCCATCTGTGGGGCGTGCTCCATCCTCCACCACCTGTGGTGCGTGCTCCATCCTCCCTGCCTGTGGTGCACTCCCCACCTCCACCTGGAACACACACTCTCCCCTCACACGCTCACGACCCGCAGCGCTGCGCGAGGTTGCCACAACACCTCCACTGCTGCGCCGCCCAGCAGGCGTGTGCGTGTGTGTGTGTGTTTTATGATATCCTTGCGGATTAAATTACCAATTGCGCAATTGTTTCCAGGTAAAAAATAAAGAAGCATTCAAAGGGAACGTAGAATGAATGCAAGGGAACTAAAAAAATAAGAAACTAATGGAAAAAGCTACGGCAAGATGGCAAAAACAAGGAAAAAATAAGAACTCAGGGCAAGCAAGTCGGGAAATGACATGGTAGGACACCAAAGATGTTAATGGAAAAAAATCGAAGAAACAAATTGATTGGGCTATGAGGCGAGATGGACACAAAAAATGAGCAGACGAAAAAGCAAAAGAAAAGAAAAGAGAAAGGCACAAAAATTTACAAGACGCCAAAATCGAAAAGCCAAATTAATGTCAGAAGAAGATAAATGAGATTAGGAGGAAGTAAGCAAAGATGATGAATAAAAAAATGCGAGAAAAAGGCTCAAGCACTACGCAAAACGGAAAATAAAACAGAGAGACAGAAAATAATTGCAAGAAAAGGCATTGGGAAGATAGATTTAATAAGGGAAAGAAGATAGACTAAATTGGCAACTTTAAGCAAAACAAATTTTTCATTTTAAAAACATGAAATGAAATCATTTTAATGAACTGACTGAATAAATTGTGTTAAATAAACTAAATTTAGTCGATACGAGAATGAATTGAACGATTGAATTGATTGAGTTTTTTGAGCAGGCTTAGCGAAAAAATGTAGAGTTAAACCAAAATTTTTTCCTCTATTCCGCAATTCATAAAAAGGGATTTATTAATTAACTTCTTGTTTATTCGTTAGGTCCTTAGGATAAGAAACATAGAAAATGCAACAGAATGTTAAAGGTAAATATTTCAAGTCAATGTGTAAATAGGATATCGTACTGATATCCCTGCACGTTGAATTAACGCTGGATTGAAATTAAAAAAATTCGAAATGATTCGTTGTAAAAATTTTGAAGCTGTAAAAACCGATGCATTTTAGATTGAATATTCTGATACAGTAGAGCTGAATAAGCTATGGGCACTTCACAATGATCTAAATAAATCATGGCGAACTTAAGAATTCTTTGATGATGAAGACAGCAGTTCCTAAGAAAACTTAAAATAAATAACAAGTAATTTAACGCACTAATTAAATGGAAGGAGCTATTTACACTGGACTTTATGAGCTACTAAATGGGCAAATGAGGTCAGGCTGATACACCAAACTGGTAGTGCATTTCAATGCGCTCATCATGCCGGTACAGACCAATCCGGCCCAGCAGGCGTGTCACAGCCCTGATAATCAGGCAGAACTCCGTGTTCAGACGACGCAGACTAATCGACGAAGTGGAGTTCCAGAAGTAGTCCTATTTATGTACGAGTATGTAGCCTGTGGAGACGATGACACTCCACAGGCGGCATAGTGTGCATAGGCTGCGCAGTATGTGGACTGCATGATACATTATAAGAATTGAATAAACAAAACCGACTAAATAACCTAAATCTGAAAAGACGAAATAGGGCGAGGATGAAGCATGATGATAAAACTATCCAACTACGAAGGCAAATGATTAAATTTATTAATATATTAAAGACAGTGATGGGATTATAAAAAATCTACTTTCAAAAATGAAGTAAATGACCTTCACGAATACAGAAACAACAACGATATATTTAACGAACTAATGAAAAAAGGAACAACTGATGAAGGGGTAAAATTAAAATCGAAAAATTCCTGAAAAGATCCGTACTCTACATGAAATTGATTTCTCACCTTACTGCGGCCAAGTGTTGGAAGACACAGGGGCAAATATCGTGCAGCAGTTGCAGCGATCAGGTGTTGCAAGAGCAGATATCGTCTCCCGCACTCTAGCGGCCACTCAACATGGAGCGAAGAAACGTACGCATTTGAATGCATGTGATTCAAATCCCGCCATTTGAGGCGATGTTGTTGCTGCAACTCTTCGCTGATGTTTTGCAGCCACTCCGCATCGCTTGAAGTTCACTATTATCAAGCCAGTGCATTCATGCAGCAAAGCGTCGCTATGAACGCAATTTCATTTGGTACCGCAAAACGGGAACAAAACATTCAAAACTCACCCATGATGCGCTCGTTGCGGTCACTGGAGTAGATGTAGGGCAGGCTGGCGTCCATCTCGGCGCAGTACAGCTTGGCCTGGTCGTAGGTGGCGTTGTCGCCCGCACTCTTCAGGCAGTCCGTGGTGCTCCCCTGCCACCCCGTCGGGCATCGGCCTGAACAGTAGTCAAACGGGAACAGGTTGACAACTGATACATTTTTAATATAGTTATGTAGTCTTCCTTGAACTGTACATTTAACAAATACTTGGAACCAGAATATATACAGAGGAAGGTAATCTCATTTGCTGGGAAAATGCTTCGGGGCACAGCTCTACCACAAGGTTCGCCAAAAAACGTGTATCTATCGAAAAAAAATCAAACAACAGTGAATAAAAAGCACTAAGAAAATTATAAAATATTAAACCTAGGTGGTATAATACACAGGCAGCTTGAAATTTCGATTTTTGGAGGGGATACGGGCTGTCTTTTTCGTTCAGGTTGAGTTTTCGTTTTACAATTTGTAAAGATACTAAAACTGAATGTAAAATCTAAAACCCAGCATTGACTTTAGGAAAATTGCATTTTTAAGTATGATTGCATATTACTGAAACAGATGGGTGTGCTACTTGAATCAGCAACGAAAGTTTCCACCACCTTACTCCGCCACTTATTTGAATATAAGAGTTCTCTAAAATATGGAAAGCCGCAACGTAAAATGAACTACAATCGCCTGTTCGCCTATTGCTGTGAAGGAAATTGAGGAATTGCATTTTCATCACCTCAATAATTACATTTTTGAATTATTGAAGTAATTACATTTAAACAAACATCGGCATCTTAGGATGCTTTATTTCCAATCAAGCCTGATACATATGATCTTGAGCATTGGTTTTTCAAACGTCTTATAACTAACACTATATATAGAACACCATGACGGTTCCCCCGTAAAGCCGGTACCCATTTCCGACACCTGGGTTGAGTGGGGTATTGTGCTTGAGCTTTCCCTTGTACCCAACGGGCAAAATCACCGCGCCAGCGCCGGGATACGAACCCTCGTCTCCAACATGCAAGGCCGATCCCTTAACCACTGTGCCACCGCGAGCAATAATAATGAAAGCCAATTACTTAAAAAATAAACTTAAGAATTCAAATTCACTGTGCACTTTTTTGGAGGTTGACCGCACTTTGTAGCGCCTATTAATTATCGCTTGAATGGAGTTAAGTCTAAGTTTGCTGAGCAAACACTGAGGAAACTGTTGCCTAATTGCGTAAAAGTGGGTTTTCGTTGTTTATCCTGATGTTTGAAATCAGTTACCGTCTTTTGTTACACGACAGTGTGCAAAACATCCAAGGCTACTATGTCAGTTAATGAGGGTGAATAACCATCAGTTGCAAATGGCTAATATTTGAAAAAAATCTTCACGATACTGCAAATCATCATCCTAAACTGATGTCAGCACTTATTCTTTAATTTTTAAAATGAAAATATCTGATTTTGAAGATTCTAGAGTTATCACACGAAGCGAATTTTTTCCAATAAAAGGTAACGAATGTTCAATAACGGGATTAGCATGATAAAAGACATTAGCACTGTGAACAGCATGCATTTCATTATCTTAGATACAATTAATTTACAAGTCTTTTATTGTTTTTTACGATTACCATCCCGATGCGCTCATCCATGGAGAGGGTGAGTCTTTCAATAACAGACTGACCTAATTTGTCATAAGGATCTTAATAGTATCCCAGAAACTGTCTTCAGACGTAAATTGTTTCTGAAAATTTTCCACAAGTTTTCCATGCAACTGAAGGGAGGTCACTTCCTCTTAAGGGAAGGGAGGATCCTCTTAAATATATTTCGAGAGTGAAACGTCCTTCGTAGGCCTTCATGCATGAGTCTCAGCGTTAACATACGTAAAAGACATTACAATTTGAATGAACTACTGTATGACTGGTACCATAAGAGAAAGTTGGTCCTCAAAAATTCGATGTATGACTGAGAATTCAATTGAAATTTCAGAGGTACTCTAAGCGGCCCAACCTGCTCCTTCCCAACAATTCCTGCCCAGAACATAACTTCTCCTTTCTCTGTTGCAGCGTGAGCCTCAGTAGAACCGATTCATAGTAAAATGTCCAACTTTCCAACAAGGTGTCTGGTCCGGTTAGAGTAGTGCGGCACTTGTACGTCAAGATTGCCATGAAGAAGTTAATCTTCATGAACTTTTTAACCCACGAGACTCTTGTCGCCTTTATTCGCTATAATTGTTACAATAATGACGTAGGCCTAGTCTTTGGTGTGACGACTTTTCCCAACTCCCTAGGGCGGTGCGTTAAATTAACGAAGAACTTCACCAACGGCAGTCAGAATATTTCTATCGCTGTGTAAAGACACATTCGTAGCGACTATACTAATTTTCTCATACCACTGGGAGATATTTTACATTTGCCAATGTAATTTCTAATTTTTCGGATGGAATTTACATTTTCCATGACTTTCTTGACCGTTGGTGGGTCATGCTTCATTTTCTTGACGATGCAGCGGAGGAAACTTCTTCAGAAGCTGTTCAGTTCATCCTTGTTATCCTTCAGAAACTCTTCATCTCAGAAACATCTCATAAATTTTGAGATGTGAAACACGTAGACAAAATAAAACGCGAAACAATTCATTTTCATATCAGCTCTACACACCTTAGATCGTTTTTTTATTAGTAAGAAGAGATAAAACTTGTAGTTATGTCATTTCAGGAAAATAATTTCTCTCTATTTGACAAATTGTCGGAGACATCAGCAATCTGTGATCAATGGGTTTCATTTCAACATCTAAAACGTTATTTGAATTATAGCTTCCGGCGTAGGGTAGAATGGACGATATATTGTCCCAACTTTCGCTGCAAACTCAACTGACTTGTGCTTCAGAGTGCAGTAGTTAAAAAATTGTTCAACATGCGGCGAATGTCTTGATGGAACATATGTAACATCAAAAGGTACATTTTCTGGTGCATAATTACGCCTCAAAGTCCCATATTCTGCACCTGGAATATGTCAGCACAGTGTTAGTAGAGATAAATTATTGCTCAAAGCACGGATAAATTTGTATCATTCACTGTGGTTTTAGACCCTATTCTGAATAATTGAATACGAGACTCACACAGTATCCATACTTAAGAGTAGGAGCCTATCTATATGACGATGCGTAGCTAATGCTTCCGACATCTCCAGGCGTGCTTCTAGACGTGGCAACGTAGCAAAA
Source organism: Platorchestia sp. MABIK (assembly GCA_014220935.1). Lineage (NCBI taxonomy): Eukaryota > Metazoa > Arthropoda > Malacostraca > Amphipoda > Talitridae > Platorchestia > Platorchestia sp. MABIK. Next base: position 13,163 of record JACJUY010008264.1, on the reverse strand, counting down.
ATGTCACACTCCTTGTTACTTTGATTTTACAAATTTTGAATAATCGAATGGAAGTGAATGAGTAGCTTCTGATTATTTCTATCGTAACTTTTGAGGTAAAAAATGATATTTAAGTTGTTTAAAGGTTATGTTAAAACCTGATATATACCCAGTGGACCTTTTTATTTTGTACTTTTTACTTTATGTGCATGATAAAGGGGAAATAGCAATTAGAGCGATACAGCGTTCGGATGATCAATGCTGTTGTGGATGGAGATTTCAGTGATAGCGTCCACTTTTGAGCGTTTTTTCCGTTGGTTTGCTGAACTCTGCTAAACTTTTGTCGTAACGGACAATTTTAGACGACCAGGAGACAGGACGAGCGAGAAAAGGAAAATGGTTTGAAGATGTAACTCCAGTCGTTCCTGCAATCAAATGAGGATTCTTACTCGCTGATATAACAAGAAAATAAGTGGACACTGTGTTTCCTTAGTTCAACTTGTTTTATCTATCGGCGCAGGCTAATGACTGATCAAAAAAAGCTTGACTGCGCTTCTGTGTTCTGTCGTATTAAAGATGATTTAAGGTGGCCAAATTTAATAAGACTCTCATATGACAAAAGAACAATCATTACAAATCTCCTAGTACTTGTCAACGCCTGATCAGCGCTGTTCTAAGAGAAATCGATGATAGATTGTAGATAATTGGATTCCGCTTCTTTAATTCAAATCCAATTGTGGAAACTTTTTGACTACGAGTGATTTTTAGGGGGCAGAGCACACCTCTCTTCCGTGTTTGGGAGAGTGGTGAAGTTTGCTCAAGATCAGGCAAGTCATTTGAACTAATCCTGCAATATTGGTCTCTAGCCACACATGTTCGTCTGCGCGTGAACTCAATGAACCGCCCCAGTCACAGCACCTGGCTGCCGCCCTCAGTACATATACATCCCTCGGCTTCCACCTACGTTTACGCCACGAAACCCAATCTCCTCCCGAGAAAATAAAGGGCTAGAGGTCATGGATCATCTGCACGTGTCAAAGATTTTCCTGCCCTAATGCACTAGCCAGTCTAACTTGCTTTTATCTCACTCTTTTGCAAACACTTCGAATGGATCTTCTGCTCTTAGCGTTCGTCCGAATCTATGTTTGACAAACAAGAGTTGGTAAAAATAGACAATGCAGCAGAATGTCAGAGGCAAATGCATTCACTCAGTAGGACCGAGAGATATAAATAGGATGTAACACTTTTTTTTACCTGATATGGAGAGTTAACCCAGAATTATATTGAAAACATTTAAAATAGTTCGAAGTAAATGTGAGATAGTGAACTTCGAAACCTACACTCATAAAATCAAGTCAAGACTCACTACACATCCAAATCACCGATAGCTTGAGTTTAGATAGTACGAAACAAGTCGATGAAGTTAGTACGGAAACCTATATGCACGAAAAACTTTATCAGGGCAGCTGCGTTGTAAAATATTTTTGAACGATGAAAATCTTGCAATAAATCTGCAGAAACATCCTTCTATCTTACCAAGGTGTAGGAAGATGTCAATGCTTATTTTCACATTCGTATATGTAGCACATCTTCATCGAGCCCTTTTTAAATTGTGCTGAGTCTAACATGGGAAGATTTGATCAAGAGCGAGACAGGTGCAATCTTGGATTCAACAACAAAGTTTAACGGGATTGTGTGTGTATAAGTTATGCAAAAGTTTTTAATGCCCAAATAACTCATATCAGAGGATTTCCTAATAATCATGATTGTTTTTTTTTACACTTTAAGCTTTTCTACCATTTCCTTCGGTATCAGCCAATCATCACAATAAGCGAGAATAAAGGCTTCATTTTTTTTTTAAAGACGCCATACGAGACCATTATTTCAGCGCCCTCATCGACGCAGATGACTAAAACTGTCCAAAGCATAAAGGCAGTAGAACAGAGGGTAAATAAAACGGTGAAGTGATGAAAGTAACTGAAACTAAAATAATGTTACAAGAGGTAGGAGATGTAGAACGCCAACGTTTCTCATATTGCGAACGCGAATAAAAACAAAAAATAAATAGCTCTACCTGAACTCACAACTGCCCCTGCGCACCAATATTAGCTGCGCTGCTCTTAGTACCTTTGGTTTTGTTCAAAAGCATTCACTATTTCAGGTACGCTGAAGAAGACATACACTATCACCACACCCACTCCAGTAATGGTAAGGATTTTTACACAAGTGTATTCTCGAAACTTGTGAGAGACCAAGTCCTCTCATGAAAAGCCGTGGAATTCCTTTCACTATTTTCTCTTCCTTAAATAATAGGTCATGCCTTCAACATAATCAAGTACAGAATGTATATTGTTGGGAAGCTCTTCCGGTTTGCCACATACCTTTACTACCAAACTTACACAATTATAAAGCATCAGTATACAGTCTACGTCACAGGACGACGAGCAATGTTGCATCACTCACATTATCACCAAGAACACAGATTTGCTCTGGCATCTAATCCTAGACTTTTCTCGTAAAAAGACCTTTTGTTCCCAGTTGTTGAAGATTCCTTCTACTTGACTCACTTCAGCGCGTATAGTGCTCCTGAGGGTGTGTCCGGCTGTAACGCTCGTCCCATTTTCATTGCTCCTGAGACAGTGCTGGTGCAAAAAAACACACAGCGAATTGATTCAGTTTCCCTTGATGCTGAACGCACCTGATTAAATTCCCTCCTGAATACTGATAAACACCGATGAAAAATATGGGAATTGATGTCTAAATCATAATCTACTTTGATGCAAAGTTATTTTTGCATATCGAGCGATTTCATGAAAATATTATCAGGTCACCCCATAATTTCTGTCCGAATTATGAATAAATGAAACAAGAGATCAAATGTTACATTTGATTAAAGATTCAATCATCAATATACTTTCCCTGATCATGTATTACTTCCATCTATGAACAAGCTCATTCATTTCATTCTTATAAAATTATTTTGGCTTTGACTCGAAAAACTCATCAATGTTAGTTTCAACCTCTTCCTGCGTTGCGAAAGCTGTCTGTTCCAAATGTTTTTGTAGGCTTCGAAACAAATGGTAGTCTGAAGGAGCTGTTGAGTTTTCTATCATGAACTCATAAAACATTGTGTGCCTCAAATGATTCTTGGGTACATCTATGTCAACAGGATTATAATCGAGCAATTTTAATTTCAGTTTCTTTAAAATTTAAGTTGGATTAATTTTAATGCATCTAAGTGAAAAAATAATGTTCTGCTTCATTAGACATTATAAAATACTTTTTAATTTCGTTCAATCTATAATAGGTAAAATTCGGACGGAGCTTAAGGGATGACCTGATATTTTAAATATGAAGGGAAAAAACTAACATAAAAAGAAACTTGTTTAATTGCAGACGTTTTGAGATTTTCAAACATCATCGCTGCAGAGAAGTAAAGGGACGAAATTTAATACATAGCAGATATGTATGCTTCACAAGCAGCTGATAGTGTAATATATAAACCTAGTATTTTAAACTCATAAAATGAATGTATAGGTTTCCTCCTATCTTCTTGTCGCGGAAGATAGGTTTTAGACAGCACAATGTTACCTTTTGCCTCCCATTTTACAGTCCATTGTGAAAGTGTCGCTACTTTCTTTGGGGAGTTCGTATGAACTGTCGAAACATTGACATTTTCTAAGAATTGAATGAAGAAAATTACTGATCATCTTTACTAAAACACTTCCTAAAATTCAATATCACTCTATTTCTAAAAAGCAACGTTTCGACGTTCTTACGTCATCATCAGGCTGAAAAATACAGAGTAAATTTGCAGTCACAATACTAAGAAATGCAAATCAAAAGCAAAAAAACAAAAAACAGAGTCTGACGATGTAAAAAGAAAAAAAAATCTAACACAGATCACATTGCGAAATGACTAGAGGCAAATAATTTGTACAAAAGGAAGACCGATCTCTAGATGACTAGTTAAAATTGAGGCACAGCTACGTGTTCACAGCACCAGAGGCAAGGCCAAAATGAACGAACAAGAGGTTTAAGACTTCTAACCTACAGTCCTATTGAATAGTTTCAGAGCAAAAAAATCTATGGTGTTTTTATTGAGGGACGGTTTGAATTGATGAATATGTAAGGCTTCTATTATTTGAATATGTTCTTTTTTAAAGACATGATATAAAATTTTGGTATTTGAATAAAGATCTTCGTTTGAGGGTTAGAAACTATGTTCAAGACGAAAGTGATTGAAAATAGAACCTTGGTACTTGTGCGCAGTCAATCTTTGTTTCAGG
>JACJUY010008263.1:20812-31095 GCA_014220935.1 Platorchestia sp. MABIK | reverse complement strand
CGTAGCTGCTGCACAGAGGGGCGGTGAGGCGCTTGACGCCCGTGTGACGCCCCTAGTGTAAACGGGCCTTTAGACTCCTGCTTTGTTCAATGCCCGCATTCAGGACTCCGTCATTCAAGACCTGTGGTCGTCTAATGCGATGCTCATATAGGAGGGACGAATCTCCAGACTAGAATTTTTGAAACCAACGCCTCACAATACGTTCATTCATAGCCCTGTCCCCCAAACACTTGACATATGCGGCGACTTAGTGTAGCTGCTGATGAGCCCACTTTGAAGTCATAAAGGAAACAGCTCCGAATGAGATCTGTTGACACTTCCATCATTCTCCACTGTTTTCTGGCTTATACACGATAACTGTATAACTGATGGTCAAGCGCGGTGCGCGTGTTTTCATTACGTCTGATGTTTCTACTTTTGGCTGTCAGAATTTGAAAGCAATTGCTACACGTAATGTGTATATATTTCAACTTCATTCCATGGCTAATCAAAAAACGAATACAACTTTTTTGTTTACTTTGTAGTTAGGAGATGCTTTCTACTTTGTGCATAAGAGGTTAGCCCAAAATCTCTAATCGCTCCTTAAATTGTCGTGTTGTTGGCGACCCTCTCCTAAGCCTCTTTCGATAACGACACTGTTGGATTAGCCTTGATGCTTTTTTGAGGCCGGCCACAAAGTGAAATTTGCGAATTTTATTTTTTCTTGGCGTGTTCGTGGTTTTGCAACCTTGGTTAGATTCATCAAACCCCTTATAAGATCGTTAACTGTCTGTCTAGAATGCTATAAAAATTTTGCAATAAGGACTGGGCTTCGTCACTCGCGACGAACGTTTCGACTGCTGCGTTCCGTAATGGATGCTGCCATAGCGTCAGGTCTACCCCACTTAGCATAAGATCTACCAATATCTAGTACTGTAGCGTTACTTAATTAATTCGAGATAATTTAATTAGCTATAAAAATTTAACTAATTTAATTGGTACATCTCAAACTGTACCTGGGAGAGCGATAAATTATGGCGGTAGACTTCACACTATAGAAGTACCCCGTAATGTTTATGCACAGAACTCTTAATTATCGGATTCATAGATAACTAAGTACAATTACATAATGATTGTATAACCATAATTTAAAGGGTTTTGAATTACCAAAGTTTTTAAATTTGTATGGATTTATCTGAAAGACACTGCACACCTTTCCAGCTCTGAATTGAGAGATATACTTGTACAATTCTTACATATAACCTAAACGTCAGTTACGGCTTTGATCACCGAACTATGAACTGATGAACGAAGTAAATAACTTCGTTTAGGATAGGATATGATAGGTGAGAATAGGTTAGGATAAGTTAGGTTAGAATATGTTATGTTCGAATTTGTTAGGTAATGTTGACCGAATTTTTTCACGAATCCACTTATCTTAAAAGTAACTTGTGCCATATGGATTTACGTTCGGGCTTCTATCACTCGTGGCCACTTCCCTTCTTTCAGTTTTAATATATTTTTCGCAACCATTTCTTTGTATTTTCTCCACCTTCCTTTCTAGCATGATGTTTTTATTTTCAAGGGTATCCAGTGTAAGATTATAACATGGGCATTGATTACCCCGTTTTCCACAGTTCATGCTAAACGCTCATTTCTTTTCACTTTCAAGTGATCGCCTTTGTCTTGGCTTGGGAATTTTAAACTAAATTTTGAAAATTAGCTGGACCCGTGGAAATTCCACGGACAATGTCATCGTTAACAACATTTTCCTGGGGGCGCCAGTCTCCGCAGCATAAGATAGACAAACTTTACTAACTTAAACCCATTGGTTATCCTGTGCTCCTCGAGGAGAATGAAGTTTATCATTGTTCCTTTAGCAAGCCATTCAAACAAAAGTACTTTATGCAATGAACTATTTTCAACTTCGAGAAAAGTTGAATCATTAACCAATTTCAAGATTGAATATTAGTTCTGAAAACAATCAGTCTCGACAGGTCCCTCGGATTATAGAACATAAATAAACAGAATCATTCTTAAATAAACTTTCGCAACTTCAAGCGGACGCAGGGCTTAAATGGCTTGAAATAAAATATAATTTTATTAATTAATAAATAAATCTACAATACATCTGTGAAATCACTATCGTGGATTCATTTATTTCTTTATTTATTTATTCTTTTATTTACACATTAATTTTCATAAACTTTTCCCGTCTCCCTACCACAGGTCTGTAGCATATGTGATCGGTTCAACTAATTTGCATCTATGAAATATACGTGTGGAAAAACAGGTCGAGTGTGGCGTTTTAACTTACTGTGTATATTTCGCATTTTATTATATCTGAATTCATTTGTTTTACTGACTTTGTGCATAGCAACAGTCTGGAATTGTTTATCAAATGGTAAACCCCTATTTTGAGTGCAATTAAAAAATTCAAAATTTTCATTTTCAGGGGAAAATGAAGACTCGTGGGAAGGACCTGTCTGTAAGCTTTGTGTTTTTCTTGTATATCATCCCAACTGTTCAGGCATCCGGAGACAGTGTCATACTTTGAGGCTGTTTTTAGTTGAATGGAGAAGGAACTGCCGCTCTTTGCAAAAAAAAAAACTTCCGGGACTATTTGCAAGTACTTTCAGACCACGATCATTCTTCCTAGAATCGTTATTTTTCAAGATGACAATGCTCGCATGTGCATGTCTAGAAATATCAAAGATTGCCTTTTTGGGAATGAGGGAACATTTGAACACGTGAACTGGACGCCACAATTTTCTGATTTGGACCCCATTGAAAATTTACGGGAGGAGCTTGAGTGGAACCATAAGGACTTATCGCCCCCTCCTTCAACATTGAGAGTTTTAGGGGGGGACAGGTTACTTTAATTACAGCCAAAACAGAGCTGCAGAACATCCATATTCTTGTAGAATTATTGAAAGGTAGAATGGAAGTTGTAATTCGAGCTAGAAGTAGTCTAATCTTTTACTTGCAAGTTTGTGAACCACGCAACTTGTTTTGGCGTCTTACTGTATATAATTTTGCCTCTGTTTTATTTCCTTTACCCAAGAACTGCGGGCTGGGGCCAGCAGTTTCTAAAACAAATCAGTTGATGAGAAAAGCACTTGTGATTAAACAGTCAGTTAGCATTGTTTCCAACAATTTTGAATGTTCTATTTTCAAAACCCAAAACCGCGCACCGTTAAACACATTTCTATTATGCCCTTTGAATTTATTTTGAATGCCAATTAAGACATAACATTCATGATGGAGAGCCTGATCATTTTTCCAGGTCAAAATTTGCCCTCACGTTTCCAGCTAGCGCTGTCTCCCATTTCACCATTTGGCTTAATTGTGAGCAAACTCAATCGCATTAATTAAAATATCCATCACCCTATCTCACTGCCGCAAAATGCACCACAGAGTTCCCCGATCCAGTCTGGCGTCGGCAATATCAAAATCATTGATTGCATACAAAACCATAGCATATCTTTCTCTTCAACATTTTTCATTCGAAGTAAAATTTCACTATTTCAGAAAAATTTTAAAATTTAAGATAGGAAATTTACAATTTTACTTACATGTATGCGTTTTTTTTATTATTTTTAAGCCTCGAATGGTGCTCAGGAACTTCTTCACTTTTGTAATTTTGATAAATAAGGGCGTCAAAACTAAACGATCAGATCGAGTGTTCTATATCCACTACATGTGCAGTATGTGACAGAAATACGAATTAAACTGATTCATGTTTAACAGTTTTTCAGTTTTGGTTCTTGGATACTTCAAACACATTTTTAACTTAATTAGCAAACGATGAAGAAAGATTTCGAATCAACTGGAGCATAGTCTAGGAATTAGCGACGTCCATTTCCGTAATTGTGCACAAATACTGTTGAGAATACGGACATTTTTCGATACTGTACCCAGTCCGAATTTTTTCGTCGGCGAAACGGTAATGATGATCGGTTTTTATCGTTCATCGAAGTATTCCGACGGTATATACATTACCGCTGATCAACGGTAATTTTAGACGTTAAAAATGCCCATCGACGATGATGACCGTTATATACCGTCGATTTCTGACTGTCATTCCTACCGTAGAAATACAACGGTAAAACTACGGTTATTTTTCAGACTATACTTCATAATTTGATTTAACGGCAATGATAGATAGCCCATGTCTAAGTTTAATCAAGGACAAGTCAAATAAAAGTATGTTATGTACTACTCGTGGTCAAGTGAAATTACATGAATTAGTTTACGTAACCTTCACATGATGTAATTTGAGCTTTAGTTATTTTATTGGGAAAGTGAAAACTTTAATTCGAAGCTGAGACATTTCAATTGGATTTTCACAAATAATTTTTCGATATTTATACATTTCAATTTTATAGATTTTATTATGAAGTTCAAATTCTTTAACTGACGCTTCAAATGTTTTAAATTTAATTTCAAATGTTTTAATTTTAACTCATTGTACTCTATATTAAAAGTGAAACTGTGAAGTTAAAAAATGCAGGGTTATAATGGTAGACATGTAAAATATGAACATTCCTACTAAATATCTCATTCATGCACTATTATATTTTGATTCCAGTAAACTAAATGTATTTCAGGCTCTGCTCATTTTATTACTCAGGCCGTGAAATAATTCTCGTTTTAAAAGAGTTAGAATACGAGAGTACAATTGTTTATCACGTTCGTATTTGTAACAATCCTAAACCTTAAAGACCTATTTTCTAAAAAGATAATTTTACGTGAAGTGATTGGAAACGAACAAATCAAAAAAATTCAAAGCATACCTTTATAAATTCACATCTTTTGATAATAAAATATTTTTAAATTAGTTGATCAACATGGAAAAATTATTGAAACCTTCGTGATTTTCAACTTGCATTTGAGTTTAACGTTATGTCAAGGTATCACATAGCTCGCTGTTATTCATTGCGGTGGTCCAAGTTTGAGCGTTGGTGCTGTTTACTGTTTAGATTGCTTCTAAGGGTTCCTGCACACCAAAAGACTGGAAGCGAGCAAGCCAACGAGAGAGAAAGATGTCAGGCGAGATCTATCGCACACCAAAAGATAGCCAGTTGGCTCCTAAATGTCATGGAGAGAGGTCTATAACAAAAAAAATCGGAACAAGCATGTGTTTGTAACGTTGAATTTCATTCCTAGTTCATCCTATTGCTTTAAAACATGTTATCTGTCACTGTGATATGGCTCTTTCCAGTTCAAAAGGCACAGAACATCATTAACTTCGGATATAAGGAGTTCAGTCTATGATGGAAGAATTGAGCAGCACACCTCCCTCGTCGACATCTCACTGCACACTGCCAGACGCACGGTCTACCATGGCCAGAGGCTACCCGCTGCAGCTTTCAAGCGTAAACAGGCGCGAAACCATCTTGAAGTCGCTTCCTCGCTGCAGCCAATCTTCAATCTTTCTCCCTCGCTCGCTTGCTTGCTTGCCGTGTGTGCACTCCCATAGGAATCCATGTTAATCAATTCAAGCTCGCTAGCTTGCTCGCTTCAAATCTTTTGGTGTGTAAGCACCCTAAGGGTGCCTGCACACCAAAAGATTTCAAGCAAGAAAGCAAGCGAGCTTGAATTGATTAACATGGATTCCTATAGGAGTGCACACACTGCAAGCAAGCAAGCGAGCGAGCGAGAAAGACTGAAGATTGGCTGAAGCGAGAAAGCGACTTCAAGATGGTTTCACGTTCGAAAGCTGCAGCGGGAAGCCTCTGGCAGTATGCAGTGAGATCTCGACGAGGGAGGTGTGCTGCTCAATTCTTTCAGCATAGACTGAACTCCTTATATCCAAAGTTTATGCTGTACTGTGCCTTTTGAACTCAAAAGATCCCAAGCATAGTGACAGATGACATGTTTTAAAGCAATGGGATGAAGTAGGAATGAAATTCAACGATACAAACACGTGCGTGTACCGCCTGTTTTTGTTATAGACCTCTCTCCATGACATTTAGGAGCCAACTGGCTATCTTTTGGTGTGTGATAGATCTCGCTTGACATCTTTCTTTCTCACTTGCTTTCTCACTTTCAGTCTTTTGGTGTGCAGGCACCCTAAGAATTAAGGTCTAAACATTGAAATTGTTTCATAGCTAATAATATGTGGACCAAGATCTAATATCCTTAATATTGGTATTTTAAGTTATTTTGTTGTGTTTTACTGGTAACGTGAGATTTCAAAATTATTCCCTGTGCATTTACAAGAAAAAATTGCTTTTTATATGTGCGTTTGTGTACACACATCAAAGTTACCATTCAAGTTACTCTACTCATTGGATCATACAATTTTCATAATGTTGGTATAATAATTATTTGGGTTAGTGTGAGTAAATGTATATTTTCAAAGTGACTTTCCTTCTGGTGGAAAGTATAACCTTGTGTGATCACAACAGGAAATTACTTTCTAGTGATATATTTGTTTGTGTGAATTATTTGTACATGCATATTAGTATTATATATATTTTTAGACATAAAAAGTTATTACAGATAAGGCATTAAAGAGAGCAGTTTCCAACTGCATAAAATAATCAAAAATGATGGAGTTGGTAACTTGGTAAGATCTTGTTTTAACAAATGTGTTGACATTACGAATTCAATTCTGAGTCACCTCAGCTGTGTTTTTAGAGATGAGGTGTGGTATATTTCTGAATCAAACTTTTAATGGACACTAGCAATATCTTGGGGAAAAATTAAATTTATTATTTTCTCACACCCACTCCAACTTATTTGTTCTGATAGTTACTTTCTGATATGCCTTTGCTAACATGCCACTATCTACAATGTCTTTGCAGAAGCTCAAATTATGTTCTGGATTGCTTGTGCAATAGAAGCATTAGAGGAATGTCATGAGCATTATTAAGTCAGAAGATTGTTCTCAATCTAATGACAAATTTGAATTAGTTTGTCACAACTTTCAACTTTACTAATCATTCCAGTTCATCATGTGTTAAAGTAGAAATAAATTCAATAGACATATTTTTATGAAACCATGTCAATTGTTAAAAAATTCTCTAACTCTGTAGTCTGTAAAAAGCGACGTTTCGATGTACGAACATCATGTTCAGACTGAAATTGTTCAGAAAAAATTTTTCAGTCATTTTGATAAAATGCAAATCTAATACTCAAAGCTACATCAAACAAAGTTATAATGTTGGAAATGACAGCACAAGAAAATGACTAGAAATTAAATTTGTGTACCACAGCAATATGTACTTCTGTAGTAAGATTAGGTACCAGTATTAACATATTTTTAGTATTACACCTAGCGCAATACTGTTACCAACACCATTTTATTTCACTTTTAAAAAGCTCAAGTTCAATTTAAAAAAACTCAAGTTTAATTCAGAACAGATCAAGTTTAATTTTAAAATTGTCAGGTATATTTTAAAACAGATCAAGTTAAATTTTGAAAAGCTTATGTTTATGAAAATGTTGACCTATCCCCATGTACTTGACCTTTTATAAATCAAACTTGAGCATTTTTAAATTAAACTTGAGCCATTTTTAAATTAAACTTGAGCCTTTTTGAATTAAACTTGACCTTTTTTAAATTTAATTTGACCTTTTTCAAATTGAACTTGACCTTTTTTAAATTGAACTTGACCTTTTTTAAATTGAAATAAGCTTTTTTAAATTAGACTTTACCTTTTTTAAATTGAACTTGACTTTTTTTAAATTGAACTTGCCCTTTTTTAAATTGAACATAACCTTTTTTAAATTGAACTTGACCTTTTTCTCATTGAACTTGACTTTTTTCACATTGAACCTGAGCTTTTTTACATTGAATTTGAGCTTTTTTACATTGAACTTGAGGTTTTTTAAATTGATCTTTAGGTTTTTTAAATTGAACTTGAGGTTTTTTAAATTGAACTTGTGGTTTTCAAATTGAACTCGAGGTTTTTTAAATTAAACTTGAGGTTTTTTGAATTAAACTTGAGGTTTTTTAAATTAAACTTGAGGCTTTTCAAATTGAACTTGAGGTTTTTCAAATTGAACTTGAGGTTTTTAAAATTTAACTTGAGGTTTTTTAAATTGAACTTGAGGTTTTTAAAACTGAACTTGAGGTTTTTAAAATTGAACTTGTGGTTTTTTAAATTGAACTTGAGGGATTTTTAAATTGAACTTGAGGTTTTTTAAATTGAACTTGAGGTTTTCTAAATTGAACTTGAGGTTTTTTAAATTGAACTTGAGGTTTTTAAATTGAACTTGAGGTTTTTTGAAATTAAATGTGACTTTGTTTATATAAAACCTGAGCTTTGTTAGATAAAATTGAGTTTTTTAAATTAAAAGTAAAAAGTAGTCATACCAGTACTTATTGCTGTGGTACAAATTTTGCTTCTGATCATTTTCTAGTGCTGTCATTTTCTAAATTATCTCTGTCTGATGTGGCTTTGAGTGTTAGATTTGCATTTTATCTCTGTGACTGGAAATTGTGTATATATATTTTCAGCCTGAGGATGACGTTTGTACATCAAACTATTGCTTTTTATAGACTACAGAGTTAATGAATTTTTCAACAATTGACAGTGGATCAATAAAAATATGTTCAGTGAATTTTTTTACTACTGTTCTTGTATTACTGGTATTCTGGAAAGATTTTGTAACATTGTAAAGTTGGAAAAGAAATAATCTAGTTTTTCACCCTTGCCTTGATGTACTTGGTACTGTCTCCAAACCTTGTGTTTAATGATTGATTAATGTCAGAATCATCCAATAACGCAAATGAAGGGAACAGCTCTTAGTTCCTTTTAATTCTTAGTCACTTCCTGATAAACGCTTAGACTTGTTCAGTAAATCTGTTTCATTTAACAGTCAAAATTCAATATGTGATACTCCTATTGAAAACAGCCTTGAGTCAATCAATAAAACTTTGGAAATTCAGTGAGTGAAGTCCATCTAGATTTGCTTGAGTCGGAAGCTAGAGACAAAAGTTCTTTTCATGCAATTCCTCCAATGAAGCCTTTGCTGATGCCTCAAGTAAACTAAGACCTGTCGTGATGAAATGTGAAGTACTTAACTCATATGATTCAGTACTAATGCCTTATGTTGCTTTTTGGACATTTCTTTCATTCCCATAACAGGGTGTCTACTAGGTAGTAAAGTAGTAAAAAGTGGAAAATTTTTAAAAGCAGCAACAAAGAAATTAAGGAGTAGTGAAATTTACCTCAGGGGTCTACTTCACCTGGCATGGTTGTAAAAAATTATGAAGTTGGATAAATCACTGAAAATTGTAAGTAAAGTAAATATGTATGCAGAGTTTGGAGATTTTCAAAAATTCATTTCTCTCATAATTAGATATTTGTCACAGTTTTTGGGAAATATTCCTGTTAGGGGATTGGACAATTCCCCGGTGTCTACTAGTTTCCTGCCAGTTTATTTTTTGCGTATGATGAGCTGTTGCTTTCATTGTTGAAAGATGTTAAGACAGGGTCTTTGGCAAACATTTGTTGGGGTCCGTTTGGGAGTGGGTAGATCAAAAATTTGGTTCATTTTTGCAATTATGCGTTGGATGCTTCATATAGTAATGAGAGTTTAATTTTGTATTTTATGTATTAATCACCTTGAAACTGTTTAGAACCCATGTTATTGCGTGTATTATTGACTCAAACTGCTCGTTATAGGATGATTTCTTACATCCTGGACATTTGGACAACATTCATAATGTAAAAATTAGGAAGTCAATTTTTGCTATTGAAGGTCGTAAAAAGAATTAAACTTTGAGAATGAAATATCAGGAGACACCCTGCAAAATGTTTATGTTTGAATTGTTTTGAGGTTTCTGTGGAAATTCAAAATTTCAAATGAATTTCCTTCTATTGAGGAACATATAACACTGTACATTTATAACCAGAAATTACTTTCCAGGAATATTGTGTGTGGAATAAATTTAGAAATTCTTATTTTGTTTATGAATAAGGATAGACATAAAAACTCATTACAGAAATGACATCAAAGATACCAGTTTCCAACTGCATTCAGTAGGCAACATGGATAAAGTTATTTAAATATTCTGTGAAAATGTAAAGTTGGTCAGTGATTGCACGCATAGAACTTTTCATTACCAGAGTGAATAACACATATCACGCTACGATGGCTCTCTTTGCAGTACCTACCCTCAGAGGCTAGGAATTATTGCACAAAGGCTAGACTGACTGGCCTATCCACTGTTTATTTAGAATTTAACACTCCATGAAAACTTTCCTGTGGGGTAAAAGCGGCATGAATCTCGATCCTACTTAGATGTCTAAATGTCCTGGTCATTCATTATTCAGTATGATACGGTA
>JACJUY010008263.1:5782-20648 GCA_014220935.1 Platorchestia sp. MABIK | reverse complement strand
TTCTTTTCGTTCATCAACTAATATCTTTCCCCTCAGGGGGATACAACTATTGTATCTATGAGAATAAGCACCCCCATGGGGAAAATGTGTGAGGGCCCGAGCGGAGAGTTACGAAGGCCTTTCTGTGTTGGAATACATAGAATGTTTTTGTTATGTTAAGGACCTCCAGCTTTCGGTTCACTGTTGTCCTGTTTTTCTGCACCTACTACGTCTTCTTCAACTTTAATCTTGTTGCATGAAGGTCTTTCTCAACTTACTCTTTATACGTCCCTTCTGCATAGATTCCGAGTTCCCTTATCTCCATACTAAACGATGCCTCCCTCCTTCCTCTCATCGAAATGCTCTTTTTAGCGGTTGGGGAGGCTTAAACTAGCATGTTATCTAACCAATATCTTGTATAGCATTCCGTTATAATAATACCCCTCCGAGGGATACGACTATTGTATCTATCGGAATTAGCTCTCCCAGGAGGAAAATGCGAGGGCCCGAGCTAAGAGCTAGTTAGGTCTTCTGTTTGCTGAACTATAATGCTTTTGTTATGTTAAAGACCTACTTTTTTCGGTTCACTGCTGTCCTGTTTTCAGCACCTACTACTTTCTTCTTGAACTTCGATTTTTTTTTCATGAACTTCTGACTCAACCTTTTGTTTCTACGCCCCTTGTGCATAGATTCCGCGTTCCCTCAACTCCATACTAAATGGTGCCTCCCTCCTTCCTTTCTTTGGATCACATTTATTTTGCTGCGGATAGGAAGGCTAAAACTAACTGATAATTATCTTTCGTTATAGTAATGCAAATAAAGGGATTTATTGATGCAAATTTTTTTTTAACATATACTGGCAGATCGGTTGCAACGTTTGAAAACGTATTAGCATTACAGTGGGTAAAATCGATAATTTAATGCTGTCGTGAATAACCTGTTTTTTCGTCCAAGAATTGGTTATTCCTCAATATATTTGAGCATGGCATGGACGTCAGTCCTCAATGTTACGTTTTAATATCAGTCTGTTTTATTCGCACGACATCATTTGATTCAAATTCAACAAGCCAAATAGGTCC
Source organism: Platorchestia sp. MABIK (assembly GCA_014220935.1). Classification (NCBI taxonomy): domain Eukaryota; kingdom Metazoa; phylum Arthropoda; class Malacostraca; order Amphipoda; family Talitridae; genus Platorchestia; species Platorchestia sp. MABIK. Next base: position 19,590 of record JACJUY010008263.1, on the reverse strand, counting down.
AAAGTTTCCTATAAAAAAACATTATCAATCACTTCAATGCACAGCTGATCAATAGGGTACCGATTTCAAGTGTTGTAATCAGAGTTAGGTTAATCGCCTTATTCTCTGATTGCAGCCAAAGAAAGATGGGCCAAATGTTGGATCACAAGTAGAGCTTGCCCTGCTTGCTCCGAACAAAGTGGTAGTGGGAACACAGTCATTCTGCAAATGGTAATTCATTTTATTTTGTTCACTTTTGCACAGTTGATATTTACTAATGTATTCCAATTCATCAGATGCTTTAGCTGGAGTCGGGTGTGTAAAGATAAGAAACTAAAGGCGTCAACTATCCAAGAGGTCCTGCGTCGTTGCAACGATTGGGCTGGCTCAGAGACGATGGATTGAATCAGAAAAGTCGCCGGTGGAAACCAGTACACTTCCTCAAAGTCTACTTGCTTCTTCATCGCTTACTTTGACCGCCTCTCAGTCGCTTTATTTGCTAGCTCCGTCGACATCAGGTTATGAGACTCGGTTTAGACGGAGGGTGCTTTCCCCGGGGCGACGCCCTTTCTCAATCTCCCCGTCTCTTCAAAAAAAAACCTAAACCCTCGATCTAATGCCTCCCCTATCCTATCCTCATACCTAATCCCGACCCAAAAAGTTTACTCTGATCTAGAAAAGGAGCGAGGGCTAAAGTTTTAACATTAATAGATTTATTGAAAGCATGGCGTCAGTGTAATTGTATATATTGTGCCTGTAAATATAATTTCTTTATGAAGTACCATCGCTCCTAGGTTGCCGATTTTTAAATGATCTGCAGCTGAAATGATTTTCCATTTAATTCAAAAGTACCTGTTCACAATCGTTGCGCATATTTTTCGCTGTCATGCTATTATTAGCAGTGGATGACTCGTGATAAGACGGGTATAATTTGTTTAACTTATTTTTGTAATTCTTGAATTCTTCACGAATACGATGCTGTTCTTGTGCCGGCCTCCGTGGAATAGTTAACAGGTTAAAAAACATGAGGTATAGGCATTACGAAAATTTTTGGGGCTGGAATGTCAAAAAAACGGATGTCAAAATGATATTTTCATTTACGAATTAATGAGTTCATTTGAAACTAGTACTTACTGATCGCACTAATTTGATGTGGCATCTGTTCATCTATTTTTGGTACCAAATGCAAAAAGGACACAATGTGTGTTGCTTTTTTTCTTCGGATTTTGTTTGTGTTTTTATTGAACATGAGTTATCGGCATTACAAAAATTTCTGTGGCTGGAATGTCGAAAAACGGATGTCAAAATGATATTTTTGTCTACGAATTAAAGAATTCATTTGGAACTAGTCGTTCCTTCAGGGGGATACAATTATTGTATCTATGGGAATTAGCGCTCCCAGGGAAAGATGTGAGGCCCCCAGCTGAGAGTTACGTGGGCCTTTTTGTTGAAATAAAATGTTTTTTGCTATGTTAAGAACGACCTTTTTCGGTTCACTGCTGTCCTGTATTTCAGCCCCTACTACTTTTTTCTTCAACTTTTATCTTGTTTTATGAACTTCTTTCCCTTACTGTTTCTATGCCCCTTCTACATAGATTCTGCATTCACTAATATCCATACTAAATGGTGCCTTCCTCCTTCTCTCTTCGATACGCTCTTCTTTGTAGCGGTTAGGGAGGCTTAAACTAAATCTAATTTAATTTTGAAACTAGTCGTTACTGATCGTACCAACTTGATGTCGGATCTGTTCATCCATTTTTGGTTTTAAAAAGGACCCAATGTATGTAGAATTTTTCCTTCGGATTCCATTTTTGTTTTATTGAACATGAAGTATCGGCATTACGAAAATTTCTGTGGCTGAAATATCAAAAAACGGATGTCAAAATAACATTTTTATCTACGAATTAATGAGTTCATTTAAAACTTGTCGTTACTGATCGTACTAAGATAATGTGGCATCTGTTTATCTATTTTTGGTACCAAAAAGGACCCAATGTATGTTGAATTTTTTTGCGGATTTTATTTTCGTCTAATCGAACAGGAGGTATCGGCATTTAGAAAATTTCTGTGCCTAATAGCACCAGTTTTATGGGAAAGTTCCATTTGAAAAATTAGAAGTTTTTTTATGATGTGAATGTCTTGTAAATTAAGAATTCTATAGAGAGTACAAACGTCGGAGCCGCATGGAAGCGGGAGGTGGAGGGTAACTTCTTCTGAAGAGGTATAGCTGTGGAGGATAACCCTGCCCTCTGCTACTTGCGACTCGATAGCATTATTGCGGGCCCTGTCGTCTCCTCATCCCAGTCAAAGGACTAAGATGTGTAGTGGTTGAGAGGGTTGGTCATTGTTGAAATTTGATGTCTATGAATGGAAGTGTGCAAATTTAATTCATAATTGGTAAAATTTTCTTAGTAATCGGTTGCTTGATGGTGGTAGTTAATTTTGTGGTGTGGTGGTAGTTAATTTTAAATGAATGTTACATACGTAGTGTTTGCAGTGATGAGTCTTACAAACAACCTGTGATGGAATTCTTTGCGTGTCGAAGATATTTTTGTAAGAATTTATTTCGATAGTCGGATCAATAATTTCAATTAGTCGGATTTATTTCAATAGTCGGCTGTTGAATTGAAATATATATATTTATTGAACATCTGTAATGTTTTAACCTATTTATAAATCAGTGGCGATTTGAAATGATTTTATATTGTAATGTGAGACTTATCGTAATAGTCTCGTGTTCTACGATGATGACAATTTGAGCCCTCTTACTGTAGCATTCATCTGCATCGCAGCTATATTTTATAATAAAGCAGTGTTTCTTGTTACAATAGGCTTCACCCTGTTATACTAATCTGTTGAATTATCGCAATATGTAAGAAACTTGATGAAATATATACAGCATTAAACAAATTTTTTGAATTTGAATAAGTAATTTCGATAATTTTTGTGAAGTCTTCAAATTCACGGTAATTGGACAGATGCGTTTCACAAGATGTGGCTTATTGTTTTTGGAAGCAATTCGCAATTTTTGGGAAACATTGTTGCACTGCTTATGAATCTCCCGAATAAAGTGGTTAGAGGGCCTTTTTTATCGTTAAATTACCGGTAATTATCGTAAGTTTTGAACGAAGACCGACTATAATAACCGTTTAACTACCGGTAATTAACTGGTTAATATCGTCGGTCTTCGTCCAAAATTTACGGTAAAAAACCGGTAATTTACCGTTAATCAGATGATAATATTGAGACATTCGCGACACTAATTCCGACGATATATCGTCGGTTTATAGGAAGAAGAGGATAATTACCGGTAAATTCAGATGTAAATTATCGTCGGTCAGACGATAAATTTCTGACGGTACAGGGCCCAGAACTCCAATCTGCGTGATTTAATGATAATTAATATACATGCTTATACTCATCAATGTAGAGCAAAGCTTCCATTTCCACGCACCTATTTCGATAATTTCATTCATTTATGATATCCAGAAAGTAATTTCAACTTAATGCAATTTCGCTAATTGTAATTTTCTCATCTAAAACACTTTGCCTATTGAAATTCCTTGTTTCCACATCTCCTCCACTACTCGGAGCAGTCAGTAGGAAGAGCAGCTGAGGATAATATGACAATATCTGTGGTAAAAACAACTGAAAATATATGAGCGCGTTTAAACAAAAATAAAAGTGTTCTCTAATACCAAAGCTCGAATAATAAATAATATAACATCATCTCGCAACCAATTCAAATAAGCAGTTATTTGAATTTATGAAAAATACAAGAGAGGAATCTCATATACGGGGAACGCGGAATTCATTTCCTAGAACTCAGTCGGTCAAGGAAAATCAATGGCATCATTGCAGAGACGCTCGAAACGACGGACGTTGCAATTATGCGACGCGGCCGCTCGCGCCAGTGAGAGGCGCGATCGTAACCTGACACGCACGCCGGCGCTCTGACCAGACTTGTGAGCTGTAGTGACTACACCGAAGGGAAATCATTAAGCAACAAAAATATCTCAATTAGAACAATATCGGTCATCACTTTTTGTGAAGAACGGTTTTAGTGCCAGGACTTTTTTGGGACAATAACTTGCGAGAAATGTTTGTGACAGTAATTGGCAATGGGATGGAACTTGTGTGGTGTGGCATAAGTCTAATCAATCTGCGGAAATCTTTGGACAAAGTCATGCCGATAGTTTGGCACCACATTCTAGAAGAAGCATGTCGAGTAAGAGAGCGTATGTTAACCCCGATCAAATGTGACGGTTAGTTTAGAAAGATTTTGAAGCAAAGTTGCAGGCTTCATACTTTTTTTTACGAAAAAGACATCAGTATTATCTCAGCATTACCGATTAACGATATTGAAGTAGACAAAAAAATTAACTACGCGTTGTGTTACTGATAAATTTATATATTAGACCGAAGATATTCGTAACAAAGTTCGCGTACAGTCATACAAGGACCAATTTTATTGCTCATGTTGTGCTGTATTGTCGGTGGACCATATACACTATTAATGTCATTAGCAAATAATCGTTATTGGTGGCCAATTTAGACAACGTGATCTCAGGCAGTCTAAATGAGCACCGAAATATCACATTCGATTATAATTTATTTTCAGCTTCTCTTACTACAACAGAGATGTTCAAAGAGAGGAAAAATGAAGGCAAGATTTAGTATGGAGTTCAGGGAACGCAGAATCTATACACAAGGCATGGTCTCACTCAAGATCCTCTGCATGGAAAACAAAAAGTTGGGAAGGAATGTTATGAACAAGATAAAAGTTGGAGAAGAGAGTTAGAGGCGCTGAAAAGCTGTATAGTTGAGGAGAAAAGATGGTCCGTAACAAAACAAAAAAAAGTTATCCCATTTCAACACAAAGCAGGCCTGCCGAGACCTTAGCCCGGGATCACACATTTAGTAGTGAGCTCTAAAAACATGGTTGAGCTGTGGCAGCTGCCTTAAAACATTGTTAGGACAATTTCAGACATGAGCATGTTGCGGAATTAGGTCTATACACTTCAGGACAATCTTGACAATTTCATGTGCGAAAGAAAATAAATGTGTCGACGAATTCATTGGAGCACTAATCCAAGCTTGTGATCACATTACAATTTTTTAAATTAAACATTCACTGTTGGAGCCGCATTTTTGCCCGGCAGTAAATATGAAGGAATCACCCATTACCATACAAGCATTTCTATTACTCACCTTTCAGAATTCAAAATTTCTACTCGCATTCATCATGCATTAGTAGTCATCTTTTTTTCCAGGAATAGTTTTAAACGTGTCTCATAGCTAGTTTGGTTTATTGCTGGCTTAATTTGATCATGCTTTAAATTCGGTGAAGACTTATATACCTGAGACAGCAACTAAAGACGAAACAATTCTTAGTTTTACACAAATTTAATTCTGTAAATAAAAGAAGCATCTGTAAACTGTCATCCTCATAAAGTTATTACAAATTGAGGATCGTATTTATGAATCCCACACATCATAAATTCCAATTGAAAGCGCCAGTTGTATAGAAAGAAGATTTCTACCTTGAAAAATGCTTGTGTCACTTAAATTGAAAACTATTTTTTGAGACTTATTTGATGATGATAGTCGTGATACTCGAGCTAAGCTGATTTCCAAAATTGAGAAAATTTCACTCCAAGAAAAATATCAACATACTATGTGTATAAAAGAAAACACTGAACAATTATCATGTCAGAGCTAAGAATACACGCCTCGAATTTCGAGTAAACTTCGAGTTTGAGGTTCAGGGCAGACACAAGCATTGCCGTCCTTTTTTTCTAACGTGGTGCAATTTGTATTCACCCAATGTGTACTTGTGAAAGACTGAAGTTTAATTTTAAAATGTATGTGATTGTACTGCTCTCTATATCATAAAACCTAATTTGTTATTTGCTAACGTACTTACTTGCTTCTTGTTTCCTTGATTGGTCTGTCTCTCCACACCCCCACCCAGTGAACTGGATACCTGAACACTGTATCTGACTCAATTTTTTCCCCCGTAGTAATTTTGTTTTGCGAATTGAAATGCTTTCGGTTGTCATCCTACCCTAATAAGAGAGGAGTTAAGAAATCCGTAAGCAGTTAAACTGCCAATTTACCAACGCTTTTTGAAGAGAATTTTAGTGGTAACTTATGAATTGAGTCGACCATTTTGACGGCTCAGGTACAACAGTGAGGTTAAAAAGTCCACGACAGCCGCAACACTCATAAATTCGCAGCTGACTTGAAACGTACGTATAGTCGCAGAAGTGAGACACTGTTATGTACATTCAATATTCGTCACAACGTTGTAAGCAGTTTTATTTAAATTTTTTAGCACATTAAAAACACAGGAGACAACCAAGTATCATACTGGCACGGTTATTGTTCTCTCAACTGCGACCCACTTTTCTCATTAAGAGGTCATTGAAGCCTCTATTGGTTATGAGTGTTCGCCTCATGAGTCGAGGGTTTAAGGCTCCACAGCGGAAGTCCGGTATTTCTTCACGTTGGGAAATGAAAGGAAATCAGCTTTTCAATTCATTGTTTGAATTAACCTCTTTCGCCAAGAGATGGCTCAACACAGGTCAACCTTTGTAGTTTCATGGAGCTTGCTAAAAGCCTTTTGAAAAAGAAAAAATCGTATGATATGATTCTATTTTAATACAATAAAACAACTTTTATCGCAATACGTTCGTTCTCTCAGTACGTAGAACAAAACCTGATTTCAACTAAAATCGTGTTATATTAATCCAATTTCATTGGAATGAATTGCGTACTCAACGGCTTTTGCAAGCGTCATTCTCTATTGATGGCTATCATTGTACGCTGAACCTCTACGTTCACAGATTTAACCCTTTAACGTCTGCATTTTTGTACTCATATTACGATTATCACAACCATCGTCACTAAACTGGCGCCAGCATCAGGTAATCACTGAAATCAGGATGAGGAAGGAACTGCCACTCGGCAGTGAACTCCAAAGAACACATTAGGGAACTAATTTAACGAGAAATACAATATATTGAGGCTATTTTTGAAAGAGGACCGTAGAGTCCACTTGGGCGTTAAAGGGTTAACACGTTGATAGCGGTGGATTAAAATGAAGTTCAGTATTCAGCTCAAATTTCAATTTAACTGCAGTGAGCAATTTTGAAAAATAGCTAACAATAACTGTAATGTGCTTTCATTTAGTTTTGATTGAATGTGCATGAAAATTAAATTTCTGACTATTGGTCAGTCATCAGCATTATGAAAATCCCCTCCGTGTACACCAGCGCAGTCAAATTGACAAATTGCCTCTCAAGATTTTGAAGTTCCACAGTATTACATTGAAAGACTTTCACATAATTCGCTTCAACTGCCATCTGATCGACACCAAATCTATCGTTAACGCATATCTCATAAATTGTGATATTTTGGCGGCGCTCGTGACATTTGTTATGGCCTAATGATTCCAAAAATTTTTGTGTCGACATGTTACAGCTACTTTAGTCATTTATTGATAACTGCACTTACTGCCTTTAGTCATCATTTGTGCGTAATTTTTCGTGTATTAGAGTCGTAAAATTATACTTTGCGTCATATACGCAGTTCCATCATACGTAGAGGGTCTTTCAGATAAATCTGTACACAATTAAAGACGTTGGTATTTCTGAGCCCGCGTAAAGTTGTTAATGCTGAAGTGCATCAGTTATGCTTAGTTACCAATAAAGCTGGTAATTAATATTAATAACACATACCCAATGGTCCAGGTGAAATTCTTAGCTAATCTAAACTTTGTCGCTCGGATCGACCCCTAGCCATTATAGCAAAATAACTACAGTATCCTAGGCAGCCAGTTTACGATGTTTCTGTTTTCATGAATCTGGCTAAGATTGTAGAACCACCCACATGCAAAGAAAAGATAAAATTAACCAAATTCCCCTTCTGACCGGTCTTAGAAGAAACGACAAGGTTAATCTAAACGTGTCATTATCGACAATGACAAAACGACACTATCGACAATTCACAGAACGATGAAAGGGTTTGACCTAACTTCTTATACACAAGGAAGGATGCATCTCCCAACTACCAACTAATATGATGAACGAAAAGATTTGGAAAAAGGAGAGGTGGAAAAAATTTAGAAGAAAGAAAAGAATGAAAGAAAAACAGTTTATTTCCAATAGAGATGATACAAAATTACCATCATTGGTTTTTAAAATATCTTAAAGTTAATACACTTAAATGATACACACGCACGAGTATTGTAATACCCATGTCACTAGTCGAAAAATGATTGTGGGCAATGTACTCCTAATCTTGCTTAAATTACATTTGATGAGACATGTAATGATAATTATAAGAGATAACACAACTTCATGACTGTTGACAGTTTACATATACATGACATAAAATTTCGCAATTCTTTACGCCAGGAAATACTATATGAATCGCTTGTTTCGGCCGATGTTCAAAAATGTTATTTCAAGGAAAGTGTGAAAGAAAAAAAAATAGATAAGCATGAGGAACACGAAGATTACAAGTTTTGTATTTCTACTTAAATCATTTTAACACAACGATCATTAGTTGATAAGCATTTCATTTAAATATAGATGGATGATCACACAAAAAATGTATAGTTTTTTACGTGAATGCTTTACAATAATAAAGAGATGACGAGTTAGGTGTTGTTAGAAGTTGAGAATGAACAGAAAGAGACCACCATCTCTAGTTAAAAATGCCAGTTGTCGGTTTAGTACACACATGTGCATATATACATGTAAATATATACACATATACGTGTACATACATACCTACGCACATACATACACCTAACACGTAATCATACACAAATACATTTCTATGCATCGAGGAAATCACAATACATACGCGTTCTTTAAAATGCTGTGCGATGTTCTGAAATATAGGATAATGAGCAAAGGAAATTCGTGACAACTTTTTCGGCATGTGTTGCTAGCTGCTTACAATTTCTATTGAAATATTTTAACGATGTTTAATTAAATATTGTATCGAAAAGATTATTGGTTCATAAGCGTCTGATTTATCATATGTGGGTGATCGCGCTACATTTATATTTATATTTTTTTATAAATTTTTTATAATAATGAAGTGAAATGAAGTATTTCGTAGTGACATTCACCCATCTACGCACGCATAGCGTGCACACGTACACATTTACACAAGTAAACATGTGCGCAAATATCAGCGTAAACTCGTCAGTATAAACTAGCATTTCAATCGAGAAACACCGAGAAAATACCTTTTATTACCGCCTGAATTTTAAGAAATTTCCGTACTAGGAATAGTGGCACAAAACAGTCTATCTGAGTCAGAAACATGAAAACGGTTGTCCTACAACTGTTCCCAAGTACAGAAATATTTCCAGAATATGTGTGGCTTAGGTGCGGTTGTTATAATATACTCTAGAGCTTAAGAGATGATATGATAATTGCACTACACTAGCCTAACAAGAGCATTTTTGGACGTGAATAAGAAAGAAAACATGAATGTCCTATTAGGGTTTCATATTAGAAAGAAAATCACATTATCTTTGAAATATGGCGCATAATGTCTGCAATTGATAAACATACATAGGTACCACATTTTACATGTACAAGACATTTAAGCTTTGGATTGCTTTGCAATAATAGAATGAAATGATGTGTTGGGTAGTGTAAAAAGTTGAAAGTGAGAAAAAAGGCTGGTATTCATAGTTTATATACCAGTTGCTAGTCCAGTACACACAGGTGTATGTGCACATATGCACACCCATTTGCGCATGTACACCCATATACGTACACACATATACAAAGAGCGTGTTTGCAAATCCCAGCGTATAGGCGATCAAATCATAATACCTACGCATACATTCCAAACTGTTCTGTGATGTCTTGAATCGTAAAAAATGAGCAAGGGAGAGTATTCAGCAATGGAGATACCAGGCAAATGAGATTCGTCAATACGTGTTCAGTATGTTCTGTAACGAAGAATTATCGTTAAGACGCAAGATGACAAATTACTTTGGCTTTAAATTCTCTCGGTCTTTGAGGGATTTTAAAACTCATGGGAAGTTTGTTCCACAGTAAGAAGCCTGATATTGACAGAACCTTCTGCCCTATGTTCATGAGATGAACGATAGTTGACTAAGACATTGTTTTTTCTGTTCGGCTTTTGGTTGGTTACAGTGGGTGGATGGAAACGCACTATCTCAGCATGGCTCTGAGGAAGGTACAGCGAGGAGAATACGTATTGGGAAGTAGCTTAGGACCAATAGACCGACCAAGTTCTTTTCTGATGAGAAGATTTTTGGGGCTCGTTGATGTTGATGGGGCTTGTAACAGAAATAACGATCGCTGGATTGTCCCTCCGAGCAGAGAGGTGCAACCCGCGATCACCACGAGGAAAGTGACCAGGGTTAAGATCCACTCCGCGGTTTCTAGTGAGGGCGACATCTTTACCCACTTCTTCGCCAACGACGAAAAAGCGATTGCCAAATTCTGCTGCAATGTCTTACGAACAAATATGATTTCTTGATTGAAGCCCAATGCTTTAAATGAGAAGACCATGCGGTTTCAAGAACTCGGCTCCCGCTCAGACGGCGAACATAACCGTTGACATCCTCAAGAAGTGTGGTGCGTGATTCTGGGAAAAAATATTTCGGCCTATCAACTCACTTGACCAGCATTCGTTAAATGACTATATTCGGTAGTATATTGAGGCTAACGCATTTGACTAAGCCAAAGACATCAACAACGATAAATCGTCAAGAAAGACGTAAATGCCGTGTACATCAAAAATGACGCGGATTTAAAATGCCGCCAAAACGGCATAGGTCATTAGCGCCATGTTCAGCTTTCGACGGAGAGTGGAGGCCACCATGCAAGGGTGAAGGCGATAACATTGGTTTGCCTGATCTGCCAAGTAAACTGTCTAATTTTTTCAAAGTACCATGCTACTTTTTTCTTTAGGATTAACGCAAAAAAAATTATTGAACCGATTTATCTGTCCCTATGTACTCAAGATAAAATTAAAGTGCTCAAATGTCCACTTCTAATCGTCAAGTGATACTATGGAAGATTTATTTTCGCAGTACCTGCTATGCTGAAAACAATTATATTCACACCGGTTGTTAATTCTCATTTTTTCCATTCTTTGAAAGGATATTCATAATATGTTATGAACGAAGCAATAAAAAGGAAATATGAGCTCCCCGAACAAAAAGTATCCATCTTTTTTTCGAGGTACAGTTATTTACCACGTTCGCCAAACAGTGTTCAAAGGTGTAGCCGAAGTTTAGCTTCTATCCAAGTACTGAAGAAGCATTAATCCTCATACAAGCTGGCAAGGTATAGCCTTGTTTCATAGGTGCTCCACAATGATTGGACTATAACAAAACTTTTTAGGAGAAAAACGACTATTGCATTTGATCAGGTTAAGGAACTCGTAGGGAAAATGTAACGGAATTTGATGGTGTTTTATACCGCACCGTTATTCCGGTCTATTACCAATGGAATCAATCCGGTGCATGTTGCAATATGAAGCAAAATTGTGACCGGGACTAAATTCTAACCGGAAGGGGCTGCACCCCGTGTTATCCAAATTGTTAACCGGAGTCACTAATTGCATCAAGGAATGTCAATACTTGTCCTACTGCTACTGAAAAATCTTTTTGAAAAGAACTCCATGCAATAGAAACAAAAATGAGAAAAAAAAATATCATGGGGTTTGATAAATCACGATTCTGTCTTCCTAGCATTGAAAACCGTCGTCGAGTTCTTGGAAAGCCACGTGAAGCCTCATGGACAGCCACGTGACTGTGTTAGCGGCGATGCGATGCAAGGAGGAGGAGGAAAGTATGTATGTTCTGGGGCTGTTTCAGCAACACAAAATTGGGCCCTTTCGTTGAGAAATTCGTCGAACTAATCCAGCATGCGTATATTAACATGTCAAGTAAAAAAAGCATGTTGCTCTGCTCAACTTTTAAGATGGCAAATGCTGCCTTCATGGGGCTAGAAGTTTCGTTAATAGTTAATAGGCATGAGTAACTCAGGATACCTGACGAATTCAAATTGTCCAGCTAAGTCCCCAAACATAAGCCCAATCGAAAATTTGTGAGGTCACCTAGTACGACTTATGGATATGTCAAGAAGATCGCCTCCGTACACTGGCCACACAATGAAACCAACTGATGCAAGAAGAGTTTCAAAACGGACAAGACATAAGTTTGGACACATTAGACTCAATCTTGCTCAGAGATGCCTACATTATTCGGGCTCATGGAGGCCCTACTCCATGTCAGGAGCAGCCAATTAGTATCTTGTTTGTGAAGGTTATCTTGTGTTTTTGAGTAACTCAGTTTTTATCTTATAGAAAATTGGTTTACATATAAAAGTTAACGTATGGGATGATTAATAAACTATGAATCATTAATAATCACTGAAAATATTGACAAAGTATAATGCACTGCGCGCAAGATGTTTCACTTCAAGCAAGCCTACAACATATCATCTTGTACAATTGTTTTCAAATGCCGTGTGACTAACACCCCCGGTCGAGCCGGTACCAATTTTCGACATCGGAGTGCAGTGGGGAACTACGGCTGAGTTTTTCTTTCATTGAAGATGTCCACGCATTGCTAGAAATTGAACGCTCGACCCTCTTCATGGAAGGCGTGGGGTCTTTAACCTTTCGAAGACGGCGGTGACCGTTGTGTGACTTCTTGCGAGAGACTCTAGGAGCTTTAATTTTGAGCTCATGTATCTTCCTTGTCCCTCAACTACAACTACCGCATTTGTTGATTACGTGGGAGAAACCTATACTATAATAAGATCCGCGTCCGCCTGTCTGTCCCAAGCCAGCCAAAAGTGTGTGATGAGCGTATCTGTGATACGTGCTTCATCAACTCCACAATTTCCAGTGTAGTAATCCATCAGAGTCGAATAGGAATGAATATCACGTGTATTAATTGGAAATAGGAACGTGTGTCATGTGATTTGTCGAACATAATTGTAAATTTTTGACGGGCCGTGTGCACTCGGTCTCATCAACTCTTGTGGAATTTAATTTTTTCACTTCCTCCGGCCGTTCTTTCATTTCGCCTTCTTTCTTATTTCAAATCAAGAGGGTGGACTAGTGTTAAATAATACATGAATAGTTAATTAACCCCAAACTCGACGCTGACATATACTCATTGATTTTTTTGTAGGAAAACTTTTTTGAGTTGAATCATTTCTGACATTGCCATCTATTATTCTTTCTTGTTGGTGTATTAGAAAAATATTATTTGTTTCTCGCATGCTACGTCGCGAATTCTGTGGGATGCCTAAGACTAATTCGAAGACAAGTCTCTTAGTCTCAAGAGGGCGTTCGTACGTCTGCAGAGACAATCATGGATGACTGTGGGCTTTCAGTCGATTGATTCAATTGAAGTGTCTCAAGGACACAAAAAATTATCACTGAGAGAAACTGGTTTTCGGCTTCCAACAGATCGACCCAGATTGTGGCCATTGACGTAATTAAATCGCACGAGTCGTAAAAGAATAATTTGGGAATGAGTTTCTGTCTTGCTCAAAGAAGTTTATAGACTGAAATAGAAGCGTAAGTTGTGTGAGAATTAATAAATTACCTGCAGGTCAACGAGTCGCATTTTCTAGTTTTGAAGATGAAATGTGTTATTTACAAAGTTTTACAGCATGACTTTTCGTTTTGCGTTGGCGTATTAATTCAAAATGTAAATCAGACTAGGAAAACAAAAGCGGATGGAATGGACATTACTCTTGCAATGCTGGTCATTAATTGTTTCCTGCCCTAATGATGTAGACGTG
>JACJUY010008262.1:19562-38962 GCA_014220935.1 Platorchestia sp. MABIK | reverse complement strand
TTGTCTAAAGATTCAGTTTTGGCATGTACTGTGATCGATCATTAAGCGTTTCTTCTCGTAGAGCAGCGGTAGTTATACGTAGCAGACAATTAGCAGTTTAAACCATCATACGTAACAGACAATTACCGCTATAACTTGTTAAATATTTTTTTGCAATGGAAAGTGCATAGCAAAGTTTTTATTTTGATATAATAACCATTTAAAGTCATAAAAATTTAAGAATCAATTAATATCCTCTCCTCCTCAACGTTCATTCAACGTTCAACGTTATTTGAAAACATTCGAGCCATGATCAACGAAAATTATCATACCGCTATAACTTGTTAAGGGAAGCTACTACCCTATAATTTACCTCATTTACCTAATTTTTTAAATTTCACATTTCTATTGCAACTAGGTTAACAAAAATGCGGGCAAAAATGTAAAATTGAATTCTGAACACATTTGCCTCTAAAAAAAATTTAAATTTTGCAATAGAAAAAAATTATTGCACAAACATAACAAATATATATACGTCTAACATATCTCATCCTACAATTGTCAACGTAGAAGCATGATTTTGGTCTCATTCAACGCAAAAAAACTGTGGAAACAGCGTAACTTGTAATCATTTTGAATTGGAAAAAAATTTATGAATACAAATATCCAAGAACATTTATGCATCCATGACAATCCTGTTTTTTTCACAATAAAAATCTAATTTGGAATGTAAATAAAATTCTGCTTCGTTACGCTGTTTTCCCCGTTGCACCGCATCAAATGAGACCAAAATCAGGCTTCTACATTGAAAATTGTTGAAGGGGTATTGTTTTGCACAAATTTATCTATGTATATATATGCGCAATAACTTTTTTTGTATTGCGAAAATCAGAAATTTTTATACAAGCAAATGTGTTCAGAATTCAATTTTAAATATTGGTATGCATTTTCGCTTACCTAGTTGCAATCGAAATGTAAAAGCTTAAACTTCTTGGATTTTTCTGGGAACACCAATTGTTAGGACAAATGTAACCATAAAAATTTTTGTAATTTAAAATGATCATACGTTGCGCTGTTTCCACAGTCTTTCCTAGTTGCCTAGTTGCAATAGAAATGTGAAAAGTGAAATTTTAAAAATTAGGTAAATAAGGTTAATTTTAGGGTAGTAGCTTCCCTATATTATTCATTTCTCCCAAAAGTACATAGAATAAAAGCTGTTTATTTTGATCCAATTGCCCTGAGACAATGAACAAAAAGTCAAAAATGGATCAGTCAGTTCTCCTTGACATTTACCTATTCAACTTTGAAGTTAAAGGAACGCTGTATATCAATGTGAAGAAACAGACAAACATATATATACTGTAATACACTATTGATGTTATGATAGGTTAAGTAAATAAACTAACCTAAGTAAACATATAATTATTTAACTAACCATACCAAGACTGATGTTTATCCAACGAGAAACTGCACGTGTTCAGACAATGTATCAATGTTCATACCTAAACGTTATAAATATTATATCTCATAAAGTAATCATTTACTAGCAAAATGTTGTTCATGTAAAATGTTTTTAAATGTGCTCAATAACCTATTTCTAGCAACAAAATTTTCAAAATCATTTAATGAAGTAAATATTGAGCAGTTTTTGATGTACTGGGTATGCCCATCAAAATAATAGCTTGTGATACGGATTGTTGTTTTTAGCCCATGCTAGTTATTGCTTTTTATGAATGCTGTTAGACAATTATAGTCGTTTGTCATTTTTCACATATTTTGTTTTCAATCAAGTACTACGGAATAAGAACCTAGAGCATCTGAAGCTATGTTGGAAATAGTGAAGATGAACAATTCAAAGAATGTTCATGGCAACTTCTAAAATATTTATGCTTGTGTTGAAATTTTATCTCTCTAACTTCTGCAAAAAAATTGAGTATTATTTCAGAACAACATACTAATGATTTTCAAATTTTTGTTGCTTGTTTAATGGTAATGACATCAAAATAAACAAATTTCTTCCATGCACTTTTAGTTTCAAATGAGTATTTAATGAGTCACAGTGGCAAGTTAATTTCCGTCTTCCTTCACAGTTTTCCTCTTTCATATTGAAAATGTAGTTGCATTTCTTTCATAGAAAATTTTGAGAAGGAGACTCCATTAAAATTTTAAATTCAATGGCTCTAATGCATTCGAATGGACGTTATGTTTGGTTATGTTAGGTCAAGTTTCATCAAGTTAGATTAGATTAGTTTGATTATGTTACAGCACACTACCGCTAAAACTTGTTAAATACCCAGTTGCGTCGGAAAGTGGATAGAGTAAAAGTTGCTTGTTTTGATGTCATAACCATTATTCAAGCAACAGAAATATGAAAATTGATTAGTGTGTTTGATTGATTAGTGATTACTAGAACTATCATAAAATTGTGTTGTCTTTTTATTTAAAAAAGACAATTATTTGCATTTCTTTATATGAATGGAATATACATTGTATGACATTGTTTGCCATTTTATGAAATTTCATTTTAATTTCAGAAATGATCTCTGTTGAACTTTGATGCTCTTGAGCACATTTGTGTATTGATATTTTTTCTAGGGCATTGTTCTTAGCTTGTTCTGATTTATTCATTTATTTCATTTCACCCAGCATGTATCAATGAATGAATAAGTCAATAAATAAGGTGCTTTTGAAATGTATTGCTTTACCATTTTTGTTACATTTGAATTTAATATGCCAGTTCTCAAGGCCCAGTCCCTAATTATGACAATGATAACATCCATCATACATTACTAATTCTCATGATGTAGGTACTAATGATATGACATTGCAACCATTTTGTGAACCCTAAATGATAATAGGCAGATAAAATTCAAAAACTGAATCTAAATGTCTATTTCTTACTAATGGGAGACCCAAATGAAGGCTGTAACTTATACAACTTGTGATATTCCAATGGGCATGCAAACCTTTGACTTCTGTTAAGTACTAGTTATTGACTCATCATTTAGCATGAGTAGAGATGTGAAAAACCATCCTGTGTTTTTTTAAACATGACTAAAAAGATTTGTACATTTTTTTTATATTTTGTTCTAAAATAACTTAGTAAGGAAAAGAACCACATTGCAATAATTAATAATTGTTTCCATGTCAGATTATAAAATAAAACAGCATCCCCCTTAATTCATGGTTTTCTATGGTTGTAGGACATTTTGATATTTCATTTTCTGTGGTTTCATGTTTTGATATTTCATTTATTTTACAATGTATGCGTATCACCTTTAACCTGCAAACGATGTGTTTTCATAATATATCTTACTGGTGGTCATAGATATGCGTTTTCTGCCAATTTGATGCAGTGTCTGGAATTTATATTGTACGAAATTTGACAAAACTCTGAGTTGTTTACTTTGTTGTTATTCTCAGTAATCAGCAAGTGTCCCTGTTATGGTGTGGTATTTTCAGTATTGTGAGTGACTTTGAGTGAAAGCCACAATGCCAGACAGAAAGAAGACTCCAGTTGCAAAATTATTCAAGATGTCCCCAGTGATAGGAAAGTGGCAAAAGTGAAATGCCTATTCTGCTCAACAGGTGGGTGCAAGGCAGGAAATTCATAATATTGCAAAGCAACTGCCAGACATTAATGCAACCCAAATTGGGGCTGAGTTGGCATATTGCATGTCCAAAACAAACTTGTTTTCAAAGTCATTTATTTAAAGTACTAGACACAAGACTTTACCATCTAGTTGGTGGAACAGGATCTGTTGCTTAATTCAGCTGAAATGTGTTGACTCAAATATCCTGCAAAAACTCTCCCCCCTCCTTCTTCCCTCCAGTGTATCTGTTGACTAATTCTTTAGCAGGCATGTATTAGTACATTCTGCAAGAAGGAATCGTTCAACCACAGGCACAGACAGAGCTGCCAAGTTAGTGTTTATTGGGCAAAACTTGGCACTGGGTAACATGGACAATGCTCATGAGCGTCCTGACTGTTCACTTCCTGCCACTTATCTATCACTACAACCCCAGAACCTGAAGATTCTGAAGACTCAATTGATGAACCGCCCAGCCCTGGCAGCCGGCCCCAGATTTCCCTATCTGATATAGAAGCGGGTATTTGTGGGTAATCTATCACCACTTGTTTAGAGGAAAAAGTGAAAAATGTATTTGTTTTATGAATATTGATATGATGTTCTGGGCAGTATGAATGGATTTTTCATTTGAAAAGGTATCCTTGTTGATTTATATTTATTTCTAATGCAATTTATCTACTTTCCATATATATATATATATATATATATATAATGAATCTCTGGGACTTTCCTCTTCAGTTCTTCGAAGGTCTCAAAGATTGATTCATTTAGGCCTGAAGCATAAAAAAATTTAAAATAATAAAAATTAATAATTTAATTATGCTAACCTAACTTAACCTAACCTTAACATCAAAAGGAAACCATACATTCAAAGTGGTGACAGATAACCCACAAGTACCTAGAAGAGTCTTTAGAGGAACAACAGGAGCCACAGAACTTAGATTGATGGAGTCAGAATTCAGAGCGCATTGTCTCTAGTATGTCTGAATTTTACGTAGTTAACAAATTCGGATGTGTGCAAATAAAACAAAAACATATAAAAAAAGTTTTTTTTTACAAAAACTGCCATAAAAACTGTTACGATACGAGGCTGGGCCTTTCGGCCTCTCGTTACCAATAGAGGAATTTCAACCTCAAAAGTCGAAGAATGGAAAAGAAATTAAAGATGGAAATACACAGAAAGAGAATGGATGACAGAACAGATGGAAATTAGAAATAGCGGTGTTCGCATAGTGCACTGCACACCGGCAAACGCCGGCGTGCTCTGTTTCTTGTGCACTCCCACTGTGTACTTCTTGTTGCGTAAACCCAGCAAAAAGACCTCCCAATTCTTCTTGTCGTACCCTTATATTTATGTCGCTCAGATCCTTCTCGAACGTTCACGAATGTTCGCAGTTATGAAGACAGCGTTCTAATACTGATTGGTGGAATTCTCGCTTGTTCTGACGTCTCAAAATCTCATTGGCTAGGTGCTCAATTTCTTGTGCCACACCTTCGACGTGGACATTCTCATTGGCTTAGGTTATGTGGCTGTTAGCTCCGACCAACCCTCGTATTCCTTGCGCCTCTGAGGCTCAGCCGTTGTTGGTTCTCACGCCTACCCAACACCGGCTTAACAGTCTGACATTCCAAAGATCTGTCGCATCTTTCCGTGCTTTTCCTCAAACTAGCCTAGCAACATATTGCATTATTATAAGATAAAAGATATTTCACTACAAAACTGTTTGTTTTTTCATCACAAATCATGAGAGACACAGTCATAAGCCTAATCTTTTACTATCTGATTGTTATAAACCTACCAGATAATGGCAATACAAAAGTTATTGACATGGTGCAATGAAAATTTTTGAATGATGATTTCCTTTTTATTTCAACATATGAAGAACTTGAAATATTTTGAAAATACAAGAGATTACTTCACCTAGCAATTGAATTATATGTTTTATTTAAAACAAAAGAGTTTGAAAAACAGCTTGTAATTACAATGATAAAGAATTTTAACTGCGTACTCTTTCCAGTGAAACAAGGTTTGAATTGTTCATTCTATAATTCATGAACAAAAATGAAAACATCCTCTTTAGTGAGTGAAACAATTCAAATTATTCAATCAACTGAATGCGTTAGTCACTGAATTAAGGGAAACTTTTAGATGTAAATTTTTTTTCATGAAAATAGGGTTTTTGGATCCTAAGATTATTTTCAAGATTTTGGAGTTAAGCAAAACTTTATGATAGCTGAAAATTACCATCCCATTAATGGGACGCTGGCAGCATGCGTTTGCTTGGTATTTGTAAATAAGAGAAGTTATACACAATAAATCTTCTATTTCATAAATGATATTACAATGATTAAAGAATATTTATTAGACTCCTAGATAGTAGTTCAGATCCTAATACACAAATTTCACCCAATAAGAAAATTTTTTATGTATTGGTCTTGAGAAAATATGACTTTAAAGAAAAGGTCTGGAAAATGAGTGAAACAAGATTATTCAATGCTGCATAAATTATAAATATTGTTGAAAATTTGTCAATGGTTATGGAATGTAAAGACATGAATAAAGATTACTAGACCAGCAAAATATTTAAATTTGAAGTAACCATTGGAAGATGGCGATTTTTTTGAGCATTACATTAATGGGATGCATTATTGAAATATTTTGTTTACATGCTTCACTTCCTCTAAGGATGGAAGATCAGTGTTATAGCTTTATTCTTTTTTTTTTGTAGTGAAAGTTTACTTTTCTCCAATATTATGGCAGACAAGCATCCAATTGCTCAACTACCTAAACACCCAGCATGGAGCGTGCAGTGGTTATGGTGCACAAGCTGATGGACGCTGAAGTGGAGAGGCTGTCTTGCAGGCAGGACTTCATCAGTCAGGAAGCTGAAGCAGAGGACAGGGGGCAAGGTGAGACTTGGTTCTGGTCTGGGTATGAGGTAAAGACAGTGATCTTATGGTAAAAAAACTAAGCTTTTCTAGTGTGGAAATCAACTAAAATGGTATTCAGATGAATACTTCCCATTCTGGTTTAAAGATGAGACCTGCCTGTTATGATATGATATATATATTATTTTATGTTTAGTGATCTTATGGTAAAAAACTAAGCCTTTCTAGTGTGGAAATCAACTAAAATGGTATTCAGATGAATACTCCCCATTCCGGTTGAAAGATGAGACCTGCCTGCTATGATATTAAGACTGGTAATGTATAAGCAAAAGAAATTTAACTGCAGGATGTTATGTCTCAAATAATTTTTTGAAAAAAAAAGTGCTCATTAAATATTTTTCCTTGATCAATATTTTGACATGGGCTGCACAGCTATATCTGATTTGAATGGAATTTCCCAAGTCATACAGAAAATGAAAAAACGTTGGAATATAAACAATTGTTGTATAGAATCTGTAAATTTTAGGAGCATAAACAAATTGAAAGCACAACGTGTGAGTGGAGATGCAGCATCTAGAAGCAAATAGTTTGGTAGCATTCTCAACATTATCTGCTTTTTCTTGGGTTTATGCTGTAATTTTGCGCACATTTTAGTTTGCACAGCCATGTGTGAATATTTGAGAGTGTAATACTGCATGTATATCTCTGTTTTATCTAGATCATTAAAGTATCATATGCTTTTTTTGGATGGTACAATTATTAGTGTGAGGAAACTTAGCATTCACACCATGGATTTTAATAGGAAAATCTCTGAGTAAACTTTATCTCACTGACACTCTTCATCTGTTGAACCAAGGTCTGAGTGTAATGTTAGGTATTTGAAAACTTTCATAATTTATAATATTGGCTATCATACTAGAGTGTATCATTACAATTCTTTGATAAGATTCAGTTATAACATTCCTTCATTCTTTGTATGCAATGTCAAGAAACCAAAAAATTGTTACCAAAATGTTCAACTTAGCTCTGTTGAACATGAGGACCTCAGTGTTCATTGGTATGAGAAGTTGTGTTGAGTTATGGTGTTGATATTTGTAGGGAAACTTCCTTCTGTAAAACTAATTTTTTTTATTTTGAATTTGCATAACCTCATTCAACAAAAGAGTAAAAGGGTAAAGTTTACATTTTAATGCCAATTTTTTATGGATTTACTAGTTTTGTGAGAACTGCAAGCCCTTTTTATTCTGAAGAATGGGATTTGCACATCCTAATTATCATTCAAATTTGCTTGTGTTGCTATATAATTTTTCAGTTCATTGACATCTATTATTTTCTGCAAATATTATAAACTTAGCTCAAAATTGTTTTCTGAAGTTCCTGTGAATATGTATTGCTAGATTTCTTTTCCAAACCTACAAAATTGTTGTCAATTTTTAGCATGTAAGTATCTGTTTGTGGATTTTTAATCTCAGTCAGATGTAACTTTTTCAACAAGCTTGTGTTGCTTGTAGGTGATGGGCCAAGCTCTGGGAGTCATATCGAAGAAATTTACATCAAAAGTGAAATGCCAGACGCTGAGCTGGAGGCTGTTACTGTTAAGGACGAGCCCATTGGCTGGCATCAGGAACCCCAGGTGCTGTAATTGGTTGCCTGCTTTCCTTTTGAGTGTTTTCTATCAATTGCCTACTCTTTTCTTGAGTGTTTCTTATTGGTTGCTTACTTTTCTCATGAGTGCTTCCAATTGGTTTTTCACTTTCTTTGTGAGTGCTGTATATAAGTTACTCACTCTCCTCTTGAATGCTCCTAATTGTTTGCTTACTTTCTTCTTGAATACATCGTTTTGTTATCAGTTGAGCATTTATCATTCCACGCAAAATTTGAATTTAGTTCATATGTAGTCTGTCTCTACCTGTTATTGGCCACTATTTTGTGACATATCATTATCACTGCTTCCACCTCTCAATCTTTTGAGCATTTCTGGCATAATTGACAAAACTTGTCACTCAGTGGGTTTCATTCTATCTGTCTTACGAACTGTCTTATGAGTGATTTAAAGCCTCTCACGGTAGATTAGCCTAATTTATTGCTTAACTGTTTCATTGGTAAGCAATATGTAAGCTGCTAAGTGATATTTTACTCTGGTTCCAGAAAATAATCTCACTGCACTCTCCATTATATTTGAGTTTCTATTCTGTTGAATTGAGATTTGTTGTTTATAGGATTGCCTAATTGGTTGTTTTGTAATTAATTTCATTTTTAAAAGTTGTTGTGCCTTTTTGTAGCATTAGTGTATCTTTTGACTGCTGGTATTGAGTCCTGTATTGTAATTATCTATGTGATCCATTTTGTTCCTGTTCCCCAACCACAGCTCGTATTGATTGAACTATGGTCACATCATCAATATTTTTGAAGCCATTATCACCATGCTTCTTGTACCCCCACTGTCGGGGAGCCCTTATTTGATTCCGTTGTGCTTCAGTAAGTTGACTTAAAACGACGCATCTTAACTGGTTCACACCAGTGATTGTTGTTAGATCCGTTGTAGTTTCCTTTTCCCTTCTTAGCTTCTTCAAATATTTGCTGCCATATTTTTGATGAAAAGATCTTTGCCATTCTTGAAATCGCATGAATTACTTAAGTAGTCAGATTTCTGACTTTTTACGTGTTTTTGCTTTGTGTGTGAGACAAACAAATGACCAATTTTTGTTTGTGTTGCTGGTGGAAGAAATCACTTGAGCCTCTCTCAGTTATTCAATGACAATAGTCCTTATAAATTTGTTGTGGTTTATAAGTACATATTATAAAAATAGTGGTGTTAGTTTTATGTTTTAAGGAGAAAAGTGTTAATGGGAAATTTTCATGAACGAGAAATTGCATGAATACGTCATTAAATTTTTGCTCTGTATTAAAGTATTTACCGACTGTGAAAAGAGAATGTGCTTTTTAAATTCATTTTGTGCTATCGTTATTTTTTGCTTTTGTTATTACTTTTTAAATATTTTTCTTGCCTTTTTTTCTGAACTGTGAAACCCATTTGCTCAAGATTGAATTAAAATCTGATAATCAAATGCACAACTTTGTCTCTATAGTAAATGGTTATAAGTTGTGAATTTTAGGTCCAATTTCAATGTAAAACTGTTATTTATCTAAATTCTGTACAGTGATAATCAGAAAAGTTTTTTTCACAGGCTAGTTCAAGTTCAGGTTCTTATGCAGTTACTTTCAAGAGAGAAGTAAATTATGACTTCATTGAGGCACGTTCAAGGCTTGCAGGAGCACAGGACGAGTTGATGGAAGTCGGCTCTGGTGCGTGCAACACAAGTACTGTTCATCAGGGACCAGCTGGAGCATCTCAAGGGAGTGCTGCCTCGCTACTATCAGATGTGTCGGGTAGCGGCAGTGGTGTTGAGGCCGCACCTCCTGACAGACTCACGTCATGGCCCTTACTGTGTGCACATTGTCATTACTCCACTGGTAAGAAGGATTGTATGAGACTGCACCTCCTTGTCAGGCATAAATTAGGATGTTACGAGTGTGAGTTGTGTGATTACTCCACTAAGAACAAGAGTGCTTTGAAACGACACGTAAGAGAGCAGCATAATAATGAAAACCAGTGCGAAGGTCTATTTGGACGACCCCAATATTCTGTTGTGAAAATGATGAAGGAACAGCGACCTGAAAGACATAGTCAGGAAGAACTCGAATGTGAATACTGTGGCTCTATTTTAGTCATCAAGTCTAGTTCAGAAGCGCCTGAAATAGTTGCATTAGACAATAGTAAAGTGTACATGTGTGAGGTGTGCAAATATTCTTCAGCTAATGAAGCAAACTTGAAGCAGTGTTTGTCTGGTAAACGCAAAATTCGACATCAAAAAAGCAAACGTGGGAAAAGCCAGCGTAATAGACAGCAGTTAAATGACCATACGACTGCTCTTAAAAACGAACATGATGTACACCAAGTGGGCAAAGATGGGAAAGGTAAACTGTTCAAGTGTGAATTTTGTGACTATTCCTCTGTGCGTAAGAACAACATTAAACAACACCTAGCCAGCAAACATGGTAAAGGGCAGCTGTTCAGGTGTGATTTGTGTGAATATGTTTCTGCGGCAAAGAATAGACTAGAACAACATCTAGCCAGCAACCATGGTAAAGGCCAGCTGTTCAAGTGTTATTTATGTGAATATTTCTCTGCTTGCAAAGATTATCTTAAACTTCACCTAGCTAGCAAACATGGTGAAGGTAAGCTGTTCAAGTGCGAGTTCTGTGACTACTCCTCTGCTCAAAAGAGTTGTGTTAAAGCACACCGAGCTAGCAAACATGGGGAAGGTCAGATGTTCAATTGTGAACTATGTGACTATTCCTCTGCTCATAAGAGTTCTGTTAAACTACATCGAGCTAACAAACATGGTGAGGGTGAGCTGTTCAAGTGTCATTTATGTGAGTATTTCTCCGCTCGTGAATATTATCTTAAACTTCACCTAGCCAGCAAACATGGTGAAGGTCAGCTGTTCATGTGTGAATTATGTGACTTTTCCTCTGCTCATAAGAGTTGTCTTAAAGAGCATCGAGGTAGTAAACATGGTGAAGGTCCGCTGTTTAAGTGTGAATTATGTGACTATTCTTCGGCTCGCAAATATAGTATTAAACTACACCTAAAGAGAAAACATTGTGAAGTGCAACTATTGAAGTGTCATTTATGTGAATATTTCTCCACTCGTAATCATTATCTTAAACTCCACTTAGCCAGCAAACATGGTGAAGGTCAGCTGTTCAAGTGTCATTTATGTGAATATTCCTCTGCTCGTAATCATTATCTTAAACTTCACCTAGCCGGCAAGCATGGCGAAGGTTAGATGTTCAAATGTGAATTATGTAACTATTCCTCTGTTCGTAAGGATATAATTAAACAACACCGAGCTAGCAAACATGGTCGCACCAATTGATTTCCTTTCTAGCTGTAAAATGCACATTTATGGGCTACTCAAATGCCTAATTACTCACCTCACTTCAGATTTCTTGTTTTTCGTAGCTGTTCCGTGTGGCCACAGATATACGAGTTTCTTCCTCAGGAAGTCGCAACTTTTGTGTCCATGGGAATTGGCGCTCACGAGGTTAATATGTGAGGTTCTGAACTGTGAGGAGGCCTTGTTTTTTGTAGAAATTTAGGGATTTTGTTTTGTAAAGGACCATCTTTTTTTGGTTTACTGCAGTCCTATTTTCTAGCATCCGTTGCTCCCTCAACTTTCTCGTGTTCCATGAATTTCTTATACAACTTGCTGTTTCTATGAACCTTGTGTATAAACCCTGCGTTCCCTAAGTCATTACTGAAGGATGTTTTTCTCCTTCCTCTTCCTCTAACCTTCTTTTAAACCACTTTTTATTATTAAACAGGCCTAAACTAACTTATCTAATATAATGTAACGCCTCTGTAGCGTTTTTGTCGTAAAAATTTTATTTCCTTATTTAACGGCATTCTTCGTTTTGCGTACTATTCTGCACAAGTTTCAGGAATTATTAAGATGCCTTTTTTGAATGCAGTGAGAACTTTCAGTTGCTGTGTCGCTTTTTGAGTGTAATGCATAAAACTCAACTGTTTGCATTCGGTTTCATAGTGTTCCTTGTCGCATGCGTGTGACATTTGTTTTACTTCTACTGCCGATTCTTTTTCTTCGTTTATATTCCAGAATTAATGACCACAGTCATGAATTGTAACGTGTTTTTTGTATGTGTTTGTAAGAAAATGTACATTTCTTGTAATCTACTCTGATTTTTATGACAAAGAAACAGTGTTCTTACAGATTTTAATCCCGAATCCGAGTATGGAAATTAGTTGGCAAAAAATCTCAGGTTTCTGAGCTATGAGTTAGGTGAGTCTTCTTTTTGCTGAAATGAATTATTTTTTGGTAGGGCTAATTTTTCGGTTTATTGGTGTCTTGGTTTTCCGCACCTCCGAATTACTTTTCCAAGTTTTATCTCATTTCAACCTTATTGCTTAACTTGCTGTTTCTATGCCCTGGGGTTTCTGGTCAGGAACACTCCTTGTGCATAGGATCTGTGTTCCCTCGACGCCATCATAAATGGTGCCTTAATTCATATTCTTATTGAACGCATTTGTTACGGTTAGAAGGGGAGGCTGAACAAACTTATCTCAAATTCGAAATTTTTGGAATGAAGTTTGGAATTTTTCTTGAAAATTTGTTGGTACACTGACAAGGATACACAGGGTGTTTCAGAACACGAGGTACAAAATTGCACACCAAGTAGAAATTGGCTAAATAAACACTTTGTCTTCTATGAAATTTTTTCTTTTCTTTGTCTTTCCACGTGAGAGAAGTGTATGTAATTAAATTTCATTCATGAAAACAATAACAGCTAACATCACAAATACCCGAAGTTTTTTCGGAAAAGGCCAAAGTAGAGAAAATGTTTATTTAACCATTTTCTAGTAGGTGGATAATTTCTACCTCTTGTTCTGAAACAGCTGTATATATACGTACGAAGTTCATCACATATTCTTCTACAGAATGACAATTTGATTGCATTTATTCCTATACCTTCTATCAGACATATGCATTGCGCTATGTTTTTCATAGTATTTTTGCCAACTATTTCCCACTTCTTGAACATCACTAATGACGGTATTTTTGTCTGCTCGGTCAATTGTTTCATGTTCTGTTTTCGTTGTTGTAAATATAAAGCAAAGATTTTTATTTCACAGCTTGTGGTTGATTTGAACTTCTGTGGTAGGCATTAGAATACCTTTTAGTTTACTACGACTTGGTAGACATAAGTTATGTTGTATTGAAAAGTTCCCTAAAATCCAATAAATTAACTATTATGTTTTCAATAAACGTCAATTTTTTCACAGTTCTTTCCCCTCAGGGGGAAATAATTATTGCATCTATAGAAATTAGCGCTCTCAGGGGAAAATGCTTAAGGGACGAGCGGAGCGTTAGGTACGCCTTCTTTTTGTTGAAATAAAAAATTTTGGGGGGGGGTTTGTTATGTTAAGGACCACCTTTTTTCGGTTCACTGCTGTCCTGTTTTTCAGCACCTACTACTTTTTTCTTCAACTTTTATCTCGTTTCATAAACTTCTTTCTCTACTTACTGTTTCTACGCCCCTTCTACATTACATCCAAACTAAATGGTGCCTTCCTCTCCTCGAAAGGCTTGTTTTTGCGGTTATGGAGGCTTAAAACTTATATGTAATCCAATCTGTTCAGTTATTTTTGATGGTGAAATGTTTATGTTAGCCTTGTGCGACGGCAGCTCTTCCTCGTATGGGACGATTGGAAACCTTTTGTGCCAGCCTTATTTTGGTGAGAATTTGAAGATAAAATTTTGTTGTATTGTAAATCACGTTTTCCTATTCAGGAGGTACGTATTATTAACACTAGTGCAATGCCTATTAATATACGGTTAATAATATTTTGATTGATAATTAAGGAAGTTTTGCTAGTACTGGGAGAAAACGTTTTCTAGTCTCAATTCGCATGTAACTGGTCTTGCAGGTATTAGGTATCACTTCTTTATTTTTACCCTAGATATAATGGTATCGATATAAATTAGCATCAATAACATTCTCAAACTAATTGATGTGCTAAATATGGGTCTGCAAACTGATGAAGTGATTTTATGAAATATATTATGTACTATGCAATCAGATTTATTTTAAGGAAACTCACAGCTTTTCCATAGAATTTATTTTCCATGAGTTTTCTCAGCCATCTACAACATTATAGAGAGTTCCTTACTGCCGGAAACGGAAACATTTTCCCTTATTTCTGAAAAATCTCCTATTGCCAACTCATTAGTCTCTTCCTCCCGCCCCCACATCCACCGGTAACGTAAAGGCTGATGCGGCTTAGGGAAAGAGAAAGACAGAGAACTGAGTGAGCTGACAGCCCAATGTAAACATGTATTATAGCGTGCATCAACAAATTTATGGTAGTACGTACAATATTTACTGAATCTCTGTATATACAACATTCCTCGTCAGTGTTTGGTTGTTGTTTGATCGTCTTCCTCTTGGTAAATTTGCGAAACATTGATTTTGACTGGCAAATATTTTTAGATTGTTTGAATCGCCAAACGATCACCAGCCCTGCTAGCAGCAACGTACAGTTGGCCATGGGTGAAGACAGGACTGGGTAAATAGACACCACACTTTGATGGACTCTGTCCTTGGCTCCCCTCAGGGGGATACAACTATTGTATCTATTGGAACTAGCGCTCCCAGGGGGACAATGTGAGGGCCCTAGCTAACGGTTAACGCAACGAAAACGCAACGCAACCAAAACGCAACGCAACGAAACGCTGTTTACGACCTAATTACTGGCAAAACATCGTCAACTAAGCTATATCCGGAAATTATGGACAGAATTAAAGATCACGACGTATACAATGCAATGATCCTCTAAAAATATATAATGTTTTGTAACTTTGGCACACTGCCAAAGCGACAGCTAAATAGTCCTGGACCGAAGCTGTCGTTAAATGAGTTTACTTACTTACTTGGCTCTTGTTGATTGACATTGCAAATGCCGGTCTTACGGGAAATTGCCGTCAGTGTTGTGTGAATGACAAATCGGAGTTTGAAGGCATTAGACACAACATGCATACAGGAAAATTAAATTTCAAATTTTTAAAACGTCGACTTTTTGCCTTCGAGGAAAGATAATTTATTTCCCTTCATTATACCTTCAACAAAATCAACTGCTGCTGCGGCAGCCTGAGCTCTTGTGTGAATGTAAGAGGAGTCCGGCCTGGCATTATTTAGTAGTAGTGATGAGCTTCCAGACCTAGTGTGTAAAGGAAGATATCCAAAGGGATAGATTTCAATTTCATATATGTCAATCAAGTATTTAACCCCTATTGCAGCAACTTCATACGGTTTGTCTTTTATCGTAGTCCCTTTAATGTAAGTATTATTCGAAATTAAAATTGGTTGTACTGAAATCATTGCAAAAACTTGTTTGAAAATAAATCGTTTGAACCGTCGAACTTTTACTGTACAAACGTATAAACGTTTCCTTGTCATTTTACTAGTAGAATAATTTACAGCTCTGCATGTTTTCTAATTTGTAACGAAGGAAATGCACATTTATTGCTATGCCTTCAGTTCATTTAACCCCTGTTCTAAATATCAAAATAAGTGCTGCGGTTTATCCTCAATTTAAGTGTACAGCTGTTTGTATTGAGAATTATCTGGTAATCATTGTGTTGAATTTGATACGTATTTTAATTTAAAATTAATTTAATTTAATTAATTAATTTAATTTAAAATTAAATGATACGTATTAGTTGGGAAAGCATTTCTGTTACAATCACAAGTAACGAAATAACAGTTCTAATTATTACGACAATAAAAAACATTTATTAGACCCTCGATACCGAAAAAGTACAGAAATCTACAAGTGAAGGATATTAATAAAAGTGTACGCGAATGTGCGCTTTACATTGTTCATTAAATTCTATCGGGTTGCAATAGAAGTTCTGTCCATTTTTCACTTTGAAAAAAAGTGCTAATCCTATCAAAAGTATATTTATTTAGTCTTCAACATAGCCATCATTTCTATTAATTACATTTTCCCATCTTGTCATAAGCTTTCTGATTCCTTCTTCATAAAATTTAGCCAGTTTGGACTAAAAAAAAAAGAGACTAGTTTCATTTCGACTTCTTCTCTTGAAGTAAGCCGTTGTCCCATTAAATGATTCTGTAAGATCCTAAAAAGAGAAAAATTGACAAAAACGAAACGTGACATTGACGCAGGGATAGGAAACAGTCACAACTTCATGGTTAATTTATTTCACTGAATAAATGCATGACTTAATTTTCCATCCCGCGAATGGGCAGGTAGAAGGGCGAGACTGAGATACCAGCACGCCCGTAGCGCCCCTCCAGCACCATGCCACAACCACCGTCAGGGTGAACAAAACATTTAGTAATGAGTAAATAGAATCGATAACGACTGCTCTAAAATTCATGGATTAAATATTAGCTCAATTTAAATTTGTCTCACACCGCAAAATTGATGGGTCAGCGAGACTGCGTACGTAATTTAAGAATCACCGAGAATTGGTACTGGGTGAACAATTAGTCCTGCAGAAAGTAATGCAGGGCTACAGTGTTCAGCGTAAGTAATTGCTAGGATTAGCTGTACTAGGACTAACTAATTCTAGTCTAGTAAATATGCTCAATCCTAGATCAATTTATAGTAATTAAATATAGAGATACGTAATTAATCTCGGTACATTAACCAAGAACACGAAACTTAGTAATAATTGAATTAGAAATTTGGAGTTACAATTGCCGTATCAATGTAAAGTGAGAATTAAGTTCATTTGCGGCAACGTTACAAAAGAATAATCTCCCATTTTATTTGAGGTAAGCAAGGCAGGTTCTTTGAAACTGCAACTGACGTCACTACGTAAAAATGTGGCGCTAACCATTACGGTGACTCGCATCAGTTAAGCAGCCGAACTCGAGTGGCGAAGCAGAAACGAAGCGCAGGGAGGCAGTAGGTCGGCAGAGATGACTAGCCAATCATTGCATCGTCAGGGCCCTCTCGATGTAGGAGCAATGAAGAACTGAAGACAGTGGCCACGACACCGGCCACACTCAGGAGTACGTAGATCTAACGGAGCAGGCTTATACAATTGAAGAAAAGTGCAGGCGGTCAAGTCAGGTGGAAGGCTGGTAGGAAACGACCCTGATGCTGTAGCAAAGACTGCAAAGGTTGCTTCAATGCTTTTTCTTCGGTGCATATGCGAAGAAGAAAACTTTATTGTGAAGTACACCGAATGGTTGCGCCTTTGATTTATTTAATAAATTTTTTGTGACGTTTCACTTTAATCTTTAAGGGAGTTATTTAAATATATAAATAAATGTTCGCCATAAATAAAGAATCCCCGAAAAAGTCTTTAATATTTCTACAAATATCTGTTGAGCAAGATCGGGAGAACATGGTGGGTGACGCATGACTTCCCAGACAAATTCTTCAATGAGATTTTTGGTTGCTCCTGAAGTGTGGGGTCTGGCGTTGTCATGGTGCAGAATCACTCCTTTTCGATAGATCAAAGAAGGCCGTTTTTCCTGTAAAACTGCTTTTAAATGAGTTAGCTGCTGACAGTAAACTTCAGATGTTATTTTTCGATTGTCACCCATCAGTTCATAATAAACAATTCCCTTCAAATCCCACCATACACACAAAATAATTTTTAAGGGTGCAGTCCACTTCTCGGCTGTGGAGTTGGCTTTGAACCACGACTTAGCCAGAGTTTTTTGCGCTTAACATTGTTGGGAAGGATCCACTACTCGTCGCCAGTTATGATTCAGTCTAAAAAAGGTGCCTGAAGTTCACGAGAACGCAGTGAAACACAACCGGTCACACGCTGTTGCCTGTTGATTTCTGACAAATCGTGTGGGACCCATTTCCCAGCCTTTAAGATTTTGTCAAGTCTTTTCATTTCCCGATTTATGGCCATACGGCTTACATTAAAGGTTTTGCTCAGTTCACTAGTAGTGCAGGTTGGATTTTCATCAATGGCAGCTAGCAATTGCTCAGAATTAAGTTTTTTGAGCATCCTGCTCTCGGTTCGTCTTTCATACGGAAGTCATCCTTTTTGAAACGTGAAAACCATCTTCTGCAGGTCTTATCATTCACAACACCATTTCCAGAAGTGTCTTTGAGTGTTTTTGCTGCTGAACTTACCGTATTGCCTTTATGAAATTCAAACAGTAAAATATGCCCGATTTGCTCTTAACTTGATGTGTACATTAGGGTTAAAAATAGTTATTAATTACAATAATGATCACACAGTCTGAAAGACGAAACAATATTTTATTAATTTCCATACATAAGCACACAACATTCACAAGCTAAATTGAAGTAATCGTACCCTAAATAAATAGCTCAAAAATTGGACAGAACTTCTGTTACCACCTGATACAATATAGCATTGTCAGGGGTTGATTACATCGATAAGAAAAGCAAAAAAAATGATCTCTGGGACATTTAACGTGTGGTAAAACAAAACAAAACAAACATCGGCATCTACGGATGCTTTATTTCCAATTGAAGCATGATACTTATCACCTTTTACATTGGTTTTTCAAATGCCTTATAACTAACACCAGGACGCCATGACGCTTTCCCCCGGTCGAAGACCGGTACCCATTTCAGACACCTGGATCGAGTGGGGTATTGTGCTTAGAATTTAGAGGATTGAAAACCTATTAATACCGCTAGAGAACGCCTTGGAAGTCCTTCACTACAAGTGAAAAAACGAAAGAAGGATAGCCAAGAATACGCTCACCCGAATTCGATAGAAACACCGTCGTGAATGATTTCAAAGTAGTGAGACAACGTTAGTCAAAATTGATTTATTAACAACATAGTAAAACCCTCACATCTATAAACCTGTGAACTGATACACAAAAATTTATTTCGGAGCTTATTGATCATAGAATGGTAAATATAAAAAGAGAAAATAGAAAATAATATGAGAAAATAATTGAAATATTGAAAAAACTACCTTCTTCCTGCTACACTGAGCCGACTGCTGTTGCCCATAGTAGTCGACAGAAATAATTAGGATCAATATTAGAATGAGTTAGAAAACGTAAAAGAAATAATTTCGAATGTTCCAACAGAAATTTAAGGCAAATCAAATTTCAGGTAAGTGGGAAATTAACACGGAAGTGCTGCAGGCCATATGACAGAGATGCAAAATGACGTGACACATTTACTTTGAATTCTTTTAGAGTTTTTGATTTGCTGGTGAAGCTTGTTCTACAAAAGAGCTCCAGAAACTGAGAGAGCTTTTTGTCCCACCTCAGATGAACGGTAACTGACAAAGGCATCATCCCTCCGATTTGGTTTTTTATTCGGGATATTGGACGAAAATTTCTTTACCATATCTACCTTACTCTGAGGGA